>JANHZT010001904.1:483973-498882 GCA_032468215.1 Stegonotus admiraltiensis | reverse complement strand
AATCTGGGTCCTCATTTTACCCACCTTAGAAAGGATGGAAGGCTGAGTCGACCTTGAGCCTGGTGAGATTTGAACTTCTGAGCAGCAGATGTTAATAACAGTGTTTTAACCCACTGTACTACCAAGGCTCCTGGAGAGGGGTGGGAATGGAGATTTTACAGTACCCTTCCCTTGCCACACCCACCAAGCCACACCCACAGAACCAGTAGTAAAAAAAATTGAATCCCACCACTGGTCAAGTCCCCTCCTCATTGCACAGTCATGATCCAACTCCATAATCCAATGTGGCAAATGAGTGGTCAGAAGGAAATGCTGGATCCAATTCTCCAATTCTCCAATGGCAACAGAAAATGGCAATTTATAAAAATGAATCATTTAAACATTCTGGGACACTTAAATCTCTGGAATTTAAGAGGGCATTCTCAATCAAATAAAACAGGTTTCGAAGTGCAAATTTATTAAGAGGTTTAACTATCCTGTAACAGCAAAATAAAATGTTACTTTTTAAGATCACATTGCATATACTAATCAGTTCATTGATGGATAAGGACAGCTATATTCGAAAATAGATTGACCTCCTCTTCTTTGTGGCAGTCCCACAAATATTGGAATACTGCTGTCATGTTACCCCAGTCCCCCTTTTCACTAGATTAGACATACCCAATTCCTGCAACATTCTTCATGTTTTAACCTCCAGCCGCCTAATCATTTTTGTTGCTCTTTTCTGAACTCTTTCCAGAGTTTCAGCATCTTTTTAATAATATGGTACCAAAACTGGATGCAGTATTCCAAAGGTGGTCTTACTAAGGCTTTATAAAGTGGTACTAATACTTTACATGATATTGATACTATCCCTCTGTTAATGCAACCTAGGATTGCATTGGCTTTTTTGTCTGCTGCCACACACTGCTGGCTCACATTTAAGTGATTGTCTACTAGGACTCCACTAGCCATTCACCTGATCAAGATGGCTTCATTCTCTGAAAGCCCATGCCATAAAAGTATGTTTTAAAGATGCTTGCATTTTGTGCCCCATCCTTTTGCATCCTTTTTCTGGCAGCAGAAAATAGAATATGGGAGGTTTTTTGTAGGCATGTTTGTTTGTATTTCATATTTCTTAATTACACATCTCCCACAGAGATTTCCCTTAATATTAGCACCTTTGCACTGAGAACCAATGACAGGTCCAAAATCACCAGATTAGTATTACTCTTCTGAAGTGGGGATTTCATACAGCACTTCAGCACTTTGCCTTTTCTTAAAATCAGCAGAGATTTTGGAGACTCACTTCCACCAAACAAATCCCCGATGGCAATCAGAAATGGTTCCTCCTAAATTGCCCATATGGGTTGGTGTTGATTAAATTACAACAGCATGGCCAGTTGGCATAATTAAATCCCATATAAACAATTGGATGACTGTAGCTGCCAGCCCCAGAGGGAGATTTCACGACAATGGGTGACTTTAAAATTTAAACCATCCTGAGAGCCACCATGTAAATGGCATTACCCCTATCAAACTGTGTATACCCCATTGAGTTCAATGGCTCTTATTCCCTCATGGACTTTCGTGGCTCCCCCAGCCTAGCCAACCCCTTTGACGCCATCACTTAGAATAGAATAACAGAGTTGGAAGGGACCTTGTAGGCCATCTCGTCCAACCCCCTGCTCAAGCAGGAGACCCTATACCTGTGATGGCGAACCTGTGGCACGTGAAGCCATATCTGTGGGCACGCAAGTGTTGCTCTAGCTCAGCTGCAGTGTGCATGCACACACCAGCCACCTGATTTTTGGGCCTTTTGGGCCTTCTGGGCCCACTGGAAGTTGGGAAACAGGACGTTTCTGGCCTCCAGAGGGCCTCCGGGGGGGGGAGGCCATTTTCGCCCTCCCCAGGCTTCAAGGAAGCCTCTGGAGCCTGGGGAGGGTGAAAAACAGGCCTACTGGGCCCACCGGGCCATTGCGTGCCAAAAATGGGGGTCGCAAAGGGGGTCACCTGTGGATGCACAGCGGATGGGATGCATTGAATTATGGATGTGGACATGCACATGTGCTCCCCCCGCTTTTGGCACGCAACAGCAAAAAGGTTAGCCATCATTGCCCTATACCATTTCTGACAGATGGCTGTCCAGCCTCTTCTTGAAAGAATAGAATAGAATAACTGAGTTGGAAGGGACCCTGTAGGTCATCTAGTCCAACCCCCTGCTCAAGCAGGAGACCCTACACCAATGATGGCTAATCTTTTTGCTATTGTGTGCCAAAAGTGTGGGGAGCGTGGGGGAGGTCACACACATGTGCCCACATCCATAATTTTATGCACTCCCCCTGTTTTTGGCACACGATGGCACGGTGGGCCTGGTAGGCCCATTTTTCGCTCTCCCCAGGCTCCAGAGCCTTTCTAGGAGCCTGGAAAGGGCAAAACGGCCTTCCCCACCGGCTCAGAGGCTCTCCAGAGGCCAGAAACAGTGTGTTTCCTGACTTCTGGTGGGCCCAAAAGGCCTGAAAATCAACTGGCCAGCGCACGCATGCGTGCTGGAGCTGAGCTCGCGTGCCCACCAATATGGCTCCATGTGCCACCTGTGCCGTAGGTTCGCCATCACGGCCCTACACCATTTCTGACAGATGGTTGTCCAGTCTCTTCTTGAAAGCTTCCAGTGATGAAGCTCCCACAACTTCAGAAGGCAAGCGGTTCCATTGGTTGAGTGTTCTCACTGTCAGAAAATTCCTCCTTATTTCTAGGTTGAATCTCTCCTTGATCAGTTTCCATCCATTGTTCCTTGTCTGGTCTTCGGGTGCTTTGGAAAATAGCTTGATACCCATCCACCCACCCCTCTCTCTCTCTCTCTCTCTGACAGCCCCTCAAATATTGGAAGACTGCTATCATGTCTCCCCTGGTCCTCCTCTTCACTAGACTAGCCATGCCCGGTTTTTTTGCAGCCTTTCTTCTTATGTCTGTGGAGATTCTCAAATCGGTCTTTGTATGTTTTAGCTTCCAGTCTTTAACTGCTAAGCAGCGGAGGAGCTCAAAGGGTCGCCGCGCTCCTCGGAGACGCTCACCAGCCCTTTGCGCTCGCCCGCCCCGCGCTCCACCCTCCATTCGGGGGGAGGGGGGTGGGAGGACGATGGCGGCGAGGATTGCGTGGCCGCATTTCCGGGAGCTGCTGGTGACCCACCGCTCCTACTGCAGCCCCCGGCTCCTGCCCCTAGCCAGGCCGACTATGGCGAGCCCGTGCCCCAGCCGGCTGAGCAGTACCGGCTCAAGCCTCGCCACTGGCGCCGCTTCCCTGGCACGCTCTGGAGGCTTCGTGGGAGGCCGCTGGCTCCAGGCGGCAGCCACTTTCCCCGTGCGGGACCCGGCCACCGGCATGGAACTCCTCCAGGTAGCGGATTGCGGCGTGGCTGAAGCGGAGGCCGCCGTGAAGGCCGCCTACGAAGCCGGCGCTGCTTGGAGCGCAGCTTCTGCTAAGGTGAGCGAAGGGAAGGCCGCCGGCGGCGTCCAGACTAGCGAGAGGCTGCGGAGGAGAGATACCAGGTTTTTGCAAGAGGGAGCGCAGAGATGAAAAGGTCCCGATAAGCAAATTGGGGAGGGTGGGGGGATACGGAAAGAAATGCTTCCCAGGGAACATGTGATCCGAGAGCCCGGGGACTGTTTCAAAGAGTTGGGTTTCTGCACACGTGCAGAGTGCTTGCTTCTAATGAGCCCGGTACTGGCTACTCTTCCCGAACAGCTCTTTGCAGATTCAAATTCAACACTTCCTACTAAGTGTGTTTTATCTGCAGCCTCTCTATAGCAAACCACAAGTTCCCCAAAGTAAGGACGCAGGCATCAGCTCCTCATTATATGTACGCAAATGCTGCTGTTACGCTTTATGTCAGAACATCTGATGGAAGCATGTAGATGTACATGCTGATGTCATGTTGTCATTTCTCCTGATCAGCCCTGCAAATACCAATGTATTCAATATTAATAATATCTGGTATCTAGAGTTAATTTTTAAAAAAAATTGTGCTACGGTAGTTGTATTCAGAAAATGACAGAATAACAGAGTTGGAAGAGACCTTGGAGGTCACTAGAAGACCCCTTGCTCAAGCAAGAGATCCTATTCCATTTCAGACAAGTGGTTGTCCAATCTCTTTTTAAAAATCTCCGGTGATGGAGCACCTACAACTTCAAATAAACTAATAATGGCCCTGTGGTTGGTTTATGGATTTTAAAAAATCAGATATGCAATACTCACCAGTAGATTAAAATCCACCTTGCAGATTCAGTGAAAGAAATTGCTGTGATGGCAGTTTCTTGGCTTACTTGTTAACTAAATTGACACATGTACTTTGTACAAGATAAAAGGACCATGTATATTTATATATATTTCCAGTATGTAAATAGTGGATATGTATGAGGATAGCCTGCAGAGGCCCATTAGAAGAATACAAGATACTTCCCTAGTTTTCAGCTTTAATGAATTCTTATTTCTAAAGCATGTATTCACATATTTATATAGTTTCAATTGCTATCCAGTTTCTAAATAAAAAGCCACCTACTCTCCAGAAGTAATAGTAGGATCAAAGACTCGCATCAGCAATGTAGGGCCACAATGTTCCCCAAACTTTCTCCTTTCTTATATGCATCACCACCCAAATACAAAAGAGACAGAGTTTACAGCATGACCCCTTTCATGGTTTGAACTTCCTGTAGATACTTTGCCATTTATTGTTTTTTAACATTCTGGAGCTTAAAACAAAAGTAAATTCTTTAAAATTAAGTCAGACTTACTTCTGCATAGGTATGCATAGCGTTTTCTTCTCAGTATCTTGGAATTCTCTTGGTTGCTATTTAAATGTTAAATATTTTGTCTATTGTTTTTTTACAGGAAGTATCTTTCCAACCCATATATTGTTTCAGGCCCCACTTGGCCTGTGTTTGTAAGTACAGTAGGTCAACTGTACTATAAACTAATCAATACCTTTTTAATCACAAATTGTTTATGATACAAACTCAGCCCATACAGTGAGTCATAAAAATTCAGTCAATAGATTAACTGAGTAAACTATGCTTAAATTAGTAACTACAGGTGGGATATTGCAAAACATCGCTACTGAATGCTTGACTATGGGGCTGGTGTATTAAAATCTGGTTTTAGTTTTAGGAATAATATTAGACTAAACTTTGATCTACTTGATGGATTTGTTGGAATAATTGAAATTGAATAAGCTCTTTATAAGTCATAATTATATTTAGACAAATTTGCTTTTGTTTTCAGATTTATTTTTACCAAGATCCTTCTATAGTACTATTTTATTTTTTATTCAGGATAGAGCGGTTTTGCTTCGTAAATGGTATGATTTGATCATAGAGAATAAAGATGAACTTGCAAGGATCATTACAGCAGAAAATGTAAGTATAAAGAAAAAGGAAATCTTCCACTGAGGCTGCGGATCTGAAACTTAGGTTGCTGAGTACAGTTTTGCTTAGAAGAAAGATCAAAGCAACCAACAGATGGAATTCAAATGTCCTTCCTTGCACTATATTCTAAATTATATAGCCTGGTTCATAAAATATAACGGCTGTATTCACAAAATACATTAAGCCAAAAAAACCCACATTATAGCATAGTATGATGGCTTAGTTCAGACAACATGTTAAGGCAGTGGCAGTGCTTGCCAAACACACTGAATCTTGATTTAGTCTTGTGTGACTCCAACCCATGTTATTGTTCTATGCCATCAAAATTGAATTAAGGGCAGTGCTAAACTGAAGACCCTATTGCTTCTAAGCAGCAAATCTTCTAATATTTTGAATACAGTGGTTTTGAGTAAAACTTTGTTAGCTGAGTGATTCAATACCAAAGGCTTAAGAAATGAATACATGCTACAAGAGTAGTATGGGGGCCAGGTTAATATTTCTTTTATATTTATTTGTGAAATTAATTTGTTGTCTATCTAGGCAGTTTACGATGATAAACAAGAAGAAAATGAAAGTGTAAACAGAAATAAAATAGAACATAAAATAAACAATGAAAAAGGAACACAAGAATACATCAATATGATAACCAAAAAGATGGATGAGTGGAGAGCAGAGGGGAGGAGGCGGAGTCTTCCATCAGTCCAACAGTCACCTCCAGTATATATTGCTTGAATAAGTAGAGAAGAAAATAGGTATAGAAGTGTAGTCTGAATAACATAGGCAAGATAAGTCCTGGGCCCTGCAGCCAGGAAACCCCAAATGGGGCAACTGGGAGGTGATAGAAGCAGCTGTTACTTATATTATCTGTTTGCTGAGTGAGCTGACAATGGCATGTTGGGAGCCAACAGGGCTGAAACTGTTCTCTGTGTCAGCACTTCCTAAAGTGTGGTCTGGGGCCTGGCGCAATCCTTGCAAAAGATAAAATAACGATCCTTAGTAAAGCTACAAATAATGGCGCTCTTTTGTCTCCAACCAGAGTTTTCCAGATGTGATTTTTCCAGCAATCTGGTAAAAGGAGAGCTCTAACTATTGGCAATCAGATGATCTAAGCCTTTAAAAAAAGTAGCAAATAAATTAACAGAATAGACAAAAAGGAGCCATCAGAATTTGCAAGTAAGCCCTTAGATTTTTTCCTATGTAAGAAAAAGAAGTGACTCCTACTAAAACAAAGGAATGGAAATTCATTTCTATATATCCTTCCAATAATCACAATAATCACTAATAGCTGTGATAGATTATCTGTATACTATTGGTGAAATGTTAATGCCTCCTGCACTGAACTTCATTGCACTGTGGGTTTAACAAGTGGCTTTTCTGCTTTTATACAAGAATTCAGGAAACAGAATTAAAGATCTGGTTTAAAAAAATGTGGTGAAAATGCGATCATTTTGCTGCCGTCTGGTGATCATCCAGATTTTTACAACAGAGAAATAGCATGCCTTGTTTAATCCTTTCCCTGCTAGAGAGTTCTCCCTTGCAAACCATCTCATCAAGGCAGGGGTGAAATCCAGCAGGTTCTGACAGGTTCTGGAGAAATTTTGAGCAGTTCAGAGAACCAGTAGCGGAAATTTTGAGTAGTTCGGAGAACCGGCAAATACCACCTCTGGCTGGCCCCAGAGTGGGGTGGGAATGGAGATTTTGCAATATCCTTCCCCCAGGAGTGGAGGAAATGGGGATTTTGCAGTATCCTTCCCCTGCCATGCCTACCAAGCTACGCCCACCGAACTGGTAGTAAAAAAATTTGGATTTCACCACTGCATCAAGGGGTGTTCCTTCTTCCTTTCTATTCAGACGGTAAACTGTTATCTCAGCCTTAGGAAAACAGCCTAAGAAACAAGATGCTTACAGAGAAGAATTGGGCTAGGTTCTAATAAAAAAGAAAAAAAATTCCCTCCCCCTCCTCTCTCCCACCCTCCCTCCTTCTCTCCCAACGATGGAGTCCTTTGTGGTCCTTGAGCTTGATGATTTGCTTGTAGACATTTTATTCCCTGGCTAGTTGGGTAGTGAAGCATCTACAAGCAAAAACAACCAAGCTGAGAGATTGCAAAGGACTTTATGGGGTAGCTAGGATCCTTCATTGCATACTACTGTATGTAGCTATAATGTGATTTGATTGCTTTGGGCCTTGTGTGATGTATAAGTCCAGTCATTCCAAATTACAAATCATAGTTTTCAGATTAGTGTATTGTATCAATGCAGCTATTTGAAGTTCATTGACTGAATTTTCACTGAGCAAATTGTTGCTTGCACAATGTGTGAACTTGTCTTTGGAACCCATGATACAAAGATCAATGTTTCTGATTTGTGTAGCTTGGCAAAAGGTATATTTTATTGCCCTGTGATTTTTTTTCCCTCCTCTTTTTTTTGTTTCTATCATATATTTTACATTTAAAGCCTTTTTTGTTCAGCTTTTTAAATTTATCTTGGCATTTTGTTTATATTTTGCATTTTTACAAATTGAAGATTAAATGAGGAAATTAAAATAAATCTTGGCAAAAGTGTAGAATCACAGGTCTTGAGATAAGGTTTCCTTATGTAAGGGTACAGATTGCTTGTTTATTAGTTTTGGGGTTAAACAAGTTAATAAGATAACAGTAAAGCAAAAGAATGTCTATTTTGCATTCACTATTTATTTGTTTGTTTGTTTGTTTGTTTGTTTGTTAAAAAGATATTTCATACAAGCCTGCATACTTGCTCCAGATATTGGTATCAATATCTTGTTTCTTATAATGGACAAGCAACTAATCCAATATAGAGGGGGGAGGGAAAGGGAGGGGGAGAGCCCTCTATTTAAAGTATGTACCATATTGATCATATGGAGGACAACAATAAAAATAAACATTTTTAAATGAAGGCACAAAGGAATGAAAAGTATTAATAATTATTTTTTTACTATGTTCATTTATTTGTTCACAGGGAAAACCACTGAAGGAAGCAGAAGGGGAAATCTTGTATTCAGCTTCTTTCTTGGAATGGTTTGCTGAAGAAGCCCGGCGTATTTATGGTGATATTATTCCACCTTCAGCAAAAAACAGGAGAGTCCTTGTGTTGAAGCAGCCTGTGGGAGTTGCTGCCATCATTACACCTGTGAGTTGGCTGTGTTGGATGAAATGTCCATCTGGGTTCAGTTCCAAGTGGGGAAGAAAGACACTGGAAACATGGAGAATGCTTGGAAAGATGGTTTTTAATGGTGGACAGGACTACATGGTTTGAAGATCTTGGGTGAAGAAAAAAGGGAAGAGATGCTGAGAGTGCCTGGGTTTTATGCCCTCTCTAAGCTTTTGAATTTGAGCTTGTATTCTGATTGGTTGTCAGACTCCCATGGGGCCATGCAGGGCTAACTCTGTAGGTTATTTGTGTTCCAGGCTTGGTTGAGCCTTGCTAGGTGATGCAATCTCCCCACGTACCATGTGGTGAATTCTGTTGCTAGATTGGTAGAGAGCTAATCCTGTCTGTTGGATCTTGGGTGAGGGCAATTCCTATTATGGCTCTGCTAGAAGGAGGTAGATCTTTGTTATGTAGAATAGACTGGCCCAGGCCTTAATGGCCCATTGACAAAGGTGAGGGGCTGAGTTTCTGCCTCCCTTTTAGGGGAAATATTCTGCCCTTTTTAATATTTTCTAGAATATTTCATTTTCCTAGGAGAGGGGTGGGTGCTAATTTCCTACAGCTGCTTTATTGAAATCAAATTGGGGATCCACTTAAGAGAGAAAGGGATTCCAGAAACATGGTGCTTTTACAGAAAAGGCTCTAGTTTTTGTACTTTAAAAGCAAATGTTTAGTGGCAGAGAGAATGTAGACTGACCCTTAAAACTTAAGACACTCTGGCAACTCTCCAGTTATCTTATTCCAATTGCTCAGGATTTAAATAACAGGGTGTGCAATAATCATAAGATACAAATCAGTGAATTCAAGTAAAGCCTGATTCAACTTGCACTGATTTCTATTCAATTCAGAACTTTGTATTTTCCATATAAATGTAAATGTAAGTAGTCCTTGACTTACAAACATTCCTTTAGTGAACATGGAAAGTTCCGACAGCACTGAAAAAAAGTGACTTATCAGTTTTTATACTTTGCAGCATCCCCATGGTCATGTGATCAACATTTGGCCGCTTGGCAACTGGCATGTATTTATGACGGTTGCATTGTCTCGGGGACATGTGATTGTAACTTTCCCAGCCAGCTTCTGACACGCAAAATCAATGGGGGAAGTTAAATTCACTTAATGAGTGCATGATTCATTTAACAACTGTGGTGATTCACTAAGCAACTGTGGCAAAAAAGTAAAATGGGGCAAAACTCACCTAACTGCCTTGCTTAACAACAGAAATGTTCAGCTCAGTTGTGGTTGTAAGTCAAGGACTACCTGTAAACTTAAAAGAGAGTTTAGAATCAGATTCTGTTTAGCCTCCTTTAAACGTACATAACATGCCACACTCAGAAATCTCTGACTGTTTCAAACAGGTCCATTTGGAGATATTTTGGAATCTGCTTTCACGTGTCATTAATAAGAGTAAAAAGTGGGAGCTACTATGCAGGACAAGATAGCCAATGATTTCCAGAATATTATTACTTCCATTAGTAGGAGTAGTAAATTTATTATCTTGTTCTAGATATTATTTTTGGCTAGAAATTTCAGGACTTGCCAGTTAGTTCAGTGCACCCCCCAATTCTGTTGATATTAAACTTGTGTGTATCTTTTTACTATAGTGGAATTTTCCAAGTGCTATGATAACCCGAAAAGTAGGTGCTGCTTTGGCAGCTGGCTGTACAGTAGTAGTGAAGCCAGCTGAAGACACACCTTTATCTGCCTTAGCACTAGCCGAGGTAAGATTTTTGTACATGTATGTATGTATGTTTGTTTGTTTAAATTTATATGCCTGCTCAACTCGCTCACAGTGACTCTAGGCTGCTTATAAGGATAAAAGCCCAATACAAATACAATAAAAAAGCAATAATCTGATATACCAGAAATATTTTTAGCATAAAATAATTGAATATGAATTGTTGGATGCGGCTGTGACAATATTTTAATACAGGATACATTATTTTATGCACCTATCCGATCCTTGACTCTTCCCACCAATTATTTCTCACCGCAGCTTGCAAATCAGGCTGGAATTCCTGCGGGAGTATATAATGTTGTTCCATGTTCCAGACAGCAGGCAGCAGCAGTTGGAGAGGTGCTCTGTACTCATCCCTTGGTAGCCAAAATCTCATTTACTGGCTCAACAGCTACAGGAAAGGTATGCATATTCAGGTAGTTACAGTTTTATACTCTAGGTTTTTTAAATCTTCACCAAGTTGTGACTAAAGCATTTCTGGAATAATGTTGATATTTGTTTAAATAAATTTTAACAATTTCCATAGTTCAGCTGTCTTGGGAAAGTTTGTAGAATCTGTTCCTTCTTCAAGGATCACTATCCTTTCTACATGCCCTGGCCCACTTGTTGTTCCCAGGTTGCTGATCTCCAGATGCAATGGACATCTTGCCGCATCTTTAACTAGTGCAGCATAGATATTCACAGATAGCCATGATGATGCCCAGATGATAAAGCATACACTGATATCAGCATATGCTATTCATAGTTGAGTCTCAAGTCTGTCCACAAGAACATAAAAAGTGGATATTTTATTGCAAAGTCACAATGCCTATTTCCTTCACCTGCAAGTCTGCAAGGGGGGCCCTTGCAGACTTCAAAGCCATGGGCATTGTTGCCTAGAGATTTGGAGTCCTGCAGATATGAAAAACATCAAGCCATGGAAATCTGCTCTAGGCCATCAAGCTTTTTTCATATGAAAAAAATACTCATTTGGGAGGAAAAGTGTTAAGGGAATAATTTTAAATTTGGGGATATTAATAACAAGTCTTCTATCGCTTTTTAAGTCTTGTTTCAGGGAAAGTGTAATTTATGCAAATGTTATTTAGTCATATCGATTCTAATTAAGATTTCCTACTGAAGTAGGAAATGTATTCTTGTCTTGTTTTTCTTCCTTTCAACCCAACAGAAAGTTGGAAAAATATGTAAATGAAAGTATGTATATTGAAATAGACTAAATGTATACTTTAATGTAAGGGATGTGGTGGCTCAGTGGCTAAGATGCTGAGCTTGTCAATCAGAAGGTTGGCAGTTCAGAGGTTCAAATCCCTAGCGATGCATAATGGAGTGAGCTCCCGTTACTTGTCCCAGCTTCTGCCAACCTAGCAGTTCGAAAGTACGTAAAAAATGCAAGTAGAAAAATAGGGACCACCTTTGGTGGGAAGGTAACAGCACTCCGTGTGCCTTTGGCATTGTCATGCCGGCCACATGACCACGGAGATGTCTTCGGACAGCACTGGTTCTTCGGCTTTGAAACGGAGATGAACACCACCACCTAGAGTCGGGAACAACTAGCACATATGTGCGAGGGGAACCTTTACCTTTTACTCCACTCGACAGAATAATTGGTGGGGCAGGGAACTTAGCAAGATGTTGAGAGAGGCTGCTCTCAAGGAACAGACGGGCACATAGGATACATCTTTAATTACCCAGTTCATCATACCTCACGTAATTCAGCAATCTGGATCCCTTGAGATAATACAAGCTGCCGAGTCCAAAGACAACACTCTTAATGAAATACTCAAGCTCCTTTCAGATATTAATGCAGCCATACTTCACAATATAACTGCTGGCAGAGAGCAAAGGTCTTCTAAAGCAAGGTTTCCCCAAGTTTTCTGACTTGCTGGACTGGGGGGGGGGAGAGGGGAAGGGAATGGTTACATGCGAACGGCGGGCAAGTGTGCCCGCCACTTGCACAAATGGAGCATGTAGGCACATGCGTGCCTGCTGCTCATGCGAGTGGAGATGCACACGCAGGCACGCGCCCGCCCACCACTTCCACGGCCTGGTTCCAAACGGGGCCATGGTCCGGGGATTGGGGACCCCTGTTCTAAAGCAACATTTCTCATGTAGAGAAGAACACCTACAAAATGTAGGTCCAATGCCCCTCAACAATTCTGCAAGGTGGAACAATGCCCTCTTATCCGTCTGCTGCTGTCCCAAATCCAAGGATTCTGAACATCCGTATCAAAATTTTCACATGTATCGCTACTGATTTTAATCCAGGGTATTTAGATGGGCTGCTTCTAAGAGTCCTAGTGTCAAACTCGATTTCATTGAGGGCCGCATCAGGGTTGTGTTTGACCTCGGGGGGCCAGGTGGATGTGGATGTGGCTGGGGTGGGCATGGCCAGCTCGACGTCACTCATGTCAGGGGTGCCTGTGAAAGCCCAGCGAAAAGGAGCTCCTGAACTCCATTTCCGGCTGCAACAGCCTCATGCAACCCTGGCAGAGTCACCATGGGCTGGTCCTTCGCTCCTTCCAGGACAACCCCCGCAGGTCAGATCTAGGGCAGACCCGCGGGCTTTGAGTTTGATACCCCTGTCCTAGAATAAGAAACGAGTCTGAAATGGAGAACGGCAAGCAAGCAACGGAAGGAAAAATAATTGAAGTTAAAATCTCCTAGCCAGGAGCCATTTAAGAGCGTACTGGTATTCCGTGTTTAACCTCCGGGCTTGTCAAAAAATGGTGACATGATCTTGGGACACTGCAACGGTCATAAGTATGAGTCATCTGAATTTTGATCCCGTGATCATGGGGACACTACAAATGTTGTAAGCAGGGGTGGTATTCACTTTTTTTTTTTTGATTTTATTTATATGCCGCCCTTCTCCGGAGACTCAGGGCGGCTTACAATGCATTAAGCAATAGCCTTCATACTTACCTTCGCTACAGGTTCACAAATGTGAGCGCGCGCACAATCACCTCCACGCATGCAGAGGGCCTTATGTGCATGCACTGAGCATCAAAAACATGGATAAATGGGACGTGATTACATCCGGGCAGGTGGGCGGAGCCTCCCGCAGCCGCTGCTACCAGTTCTCCCGAACAGGATAAAACCGGCTGAATACACTGATCATAAGTGTGAAAAATGGTCATAAGTCACTTTTTTCAGTGCCATTGTAACTTTGAATGGTCGCTAAATGAATTACTTCTTTTGATTTATACTCAACCTCTCCTCTATGTTTACATCGTTCCCTCTCCACCAATTTATGCCCGACACCAATCCTGAATGGCTTATGTTGCAGGACCAAGTACGACTCATTTAAATAAACAATTAATTCATTTAAAGAATTTATTTTTGTAATACAATAAACCATCACTATCTAATTCATTATCTAAAGTACATTTCCCATTATGGGTTATTTCTATCAGAAACTGCAGCCAAAACCAGCATTATTTTAAGCAAGATCAGGTCAAGCCAACCCTAGAATTTGTAGAAATCCATCCTGCTGAAAAATAGAGATTTGAGGGAAGTTTTAAGGCTATTTTTAGCGCGTGTGGAAGAAAACCATGAAATTGAGATAAATTTTAGTGGGGGTGAGGCTGAACCTCGGGCTGCTTTGCAAAAATAGCAGAGGGTAAAAAAATACAGGCCAAGATCTTTTTTTTTCCCCCTCCTTTTTAAAAAAAATCCTAAAAAACATTTATACACACCAAGCTTCACTGTTTCTTAAAATGCCCTGCAGAAAATATTACATCATGATACTCTCTCACAGGTATTCTTAGCACAGCTGGCTCAGCAGCGAAAATGGCAAGAGACTTTCCTTCCAAGCATTTAAATTAACTGGTTTTCCTGGTTCTCTTAGCAGATTACAATTTATCAAGCCCTTCATCCAATCCATCCTGTCTCTTTACGGCAAATCCACCAGGGACTCCAAGAAAACTCTTAGTTTAAAACCGTTTGGTAGCTTTTGGTTATCATCCATCATAATTTTCTTTTAACCACCTGGCAGGTATTATATACCATGGGGCAGGGGTGTCAAACTTGATTTTGTTGAGGGCCACATCAGGATTGTGTATGACCTGGGGGGGGGGCGTTGCCAGCTCAACCTCATGTCTGGGGCACCTGTGGTGGCCCGAAGGCTCTGCCAGCGAAAACAGGCTCCCGAGCTCCATTTTCGGCTGCGCCGGCCTCCTCAACCCTCTGCGGCCTTCTCCAGCTGTGTTTTCACTGGAAGAAGCACTGCAAGCCGGTCCTTCACTGTTTCCAGGGTCGCTCTGCGGGCCAGGTCTAAGCACCCTGTGGGCCAGATCTGGTCCCCGGGCCTTGATTTTGATACCCCTGCCTTGGGGATACCATGTACAGGTAGTCCTCAACTTACAACCATTCGTTTAATGACTGTTCGAAATTACAACAGTACTGAAAAAGTGTCTGTTAGGAAATGGTCATTGCCTAACTGGTTGGCCAGGAAATATATAAGGCAACATTATATGTTTATAGCACGAATATGTATTATGTAGCTTTAAGAGTATTGCTGAGTCATTCTACATCCTGATTGGATGAGCTCTGTAGCAACTGTATTTAAGGAGAGCTTGATTATGGTCTGTTGTGGACATTACACCAT
>JANHZT010001904.1:412490-426044 GCA_032468215.1 Stegonotus admiraltiensis | reverse complement strand
AGTTATTGCATTACATTCTTGATTAAATTATCTTTCCATTGATATATAATTTTATGGTACTACTCCAAAAAAAAAAAAGTGGTGTTATTAGCAAGTTTTAGAAAATACACTTTTCCCAAAAGATTTCCACACTTTTGGCCACTACTGTAAATAGATAGTCCTTGATTTACGACTTCAATTGAGCCCCAAATCTCTGTTTTGCTAAGTAAAATTTATTAAGTCAGTTTTGCTCCATTTTACCATCTTTCTTGCCAGAGTTGTTAAGTGAATCAGGGCAGTTGTTAAATCAGTAATATGGTTGTTAAGTGAATCTGGCTTCCCCATTGACTTTACTTGTCAGAAAGTCACAAAAGGAGATCACCTGATTCCAGGACTTTGCGACTGTCATAAATATGAGTCAGTTGCGAAGGGTCTGAATTTTGATCATGTGACCGTGGGGATGCTGCAACCGTCGTAAGTGTGAAAAACAGTCATAAGTCACTTTTTTCAGTGCCTTTGTAACTTTGGTCACTTCTAAATACAGAATTTTAAATGCCTACTCTTAGGAGTTTGGTAAAGTGTATGAATTTTGAATTAAAATTGTTTGGTGAACTTACACCTCAAAATAGCAAAGCTATGTTTTATTTTAATTACTGAGTAAGACAGAATGGTCTGGTTTTTATATTGAATCAAAAAATAGTTTATGTACTATATAATAACTGTGCTTCATTAGACTTAGTCAAAATTAAGCAAACCACATTGTGGCTTAGTGTGATACCTGACCTAGAAACCCCATCTCTTATGATGGGAGGGGAGGCACTTGCTCCCTCGGAAAGGGCTCACAATCTTGGTGTCCTCCTTGATTCACGCCTCTCTTTAGCAGACCACCTAACAACCGTGACAAGGGGGGCCTTTGCACAGGTTCGCCTAGTGAGCCAGTTGCGACCATTTCTGGACAGGGATGCCCTTCGCACAGTCACTCAAGCTCTCATTATCTCCCGATTGGACTACTGCAATGTCCTCTACATGGGGCTGCCCTCGGGGTACATTCGGAGGCTACAGCTAGTTCAGAAGGCGGCCGCAAGAGTAGTAACGGGAGCCTCCCGTTACTCCCATGTAACACCTCTCCTGTGTGAGCTGCACTGGCTACCGGTGGCCTTCCGGATCCACTTCAAGGTGCTGGTATTAGCCTATAAAGCCTTACATGGCATGGGCCCGGGATACCTGCAGAGCCACCTCCTCCCAGCCTCCCTCCATCCAGTGTGCTCACTTAGGACAGCTCTTCTTCGGGTACTGTCGATGAGACAGTGCCGCTTGGTGGTCTCCAGGATGAGGGCGTTCTCTGTGGCTGCACCAATCCTCTGGAATGAGTTGCCCACCGGATTCCGGGTGGCCCCCGATCTCCGCACCTTTCGTACTGACCTGAAGACCCGGCTATTCCACCAAACTCCCTGATCATTTTTAAGGGTTTTAATTTAGGACTTAATTTGGAAGGGGTCTTAGATTTGTTATAAGTATATTGTTTTATATATTGTGAGCCGCCCCGAGTCCTTCGGGAGAAGGGCGGCATAGAAATTCTAAAATAAATAAATAAACAAACAAACAAACATAGAATGATTGGTGAGCGACCAGTCATAAAGCAAGGACCACTTATACAAATCAAGTAAATAATTACATTGAATTTTTCATGTATGTTAGGGTTTTAAAGATTAAAGGTCTTTAAATATTAAAGAAGTGTGTATATTTATACAAGACATGTTACATGTTTACAAAAAGTATAGGTGCCCTTAAGTTCTATGTATTTAGGAATAAGATCAAACCAACGGCCTTTTATACAAATATTGCATGGACTTGACTGGTTCAAGTTAGTTTGTAACAGAAAAAGTAATGTGAGAACGTTATATAACACCAGGTATATTATCTAATATTTAATTCACGTTTCTGTATCCTTTAAAAAACCCTTAAATTTTAGGTATTCCACATAAATTTCTCTTCCTTCATAATGTAAAACAAAGCAAATTAATGCAGAGTGCCATAATACCAACTTGAATTCTTAAGATTCCAGAGATGGTTTTGAGACCATCTTAGCTTCTAGATATGGTTACAACAAAGAATCTTTATTGCTACAGAGCATGAAAAACCCAAAAGGAGGAAGTCACAAACTGTAATTTTATAGCAATTGGTCTTGGTCAAGGACTCTGATAGGACTGAATTTTAAGAATAAATTTAGCAGTTGCTATGAGTAGGAACTGTAGAGAATTTCAATTTAATGAGCTATTGGGACAGGATCTTAATTTTCCTCTATGCTCCACACTTTACATGTATTTCAATGGGTTCAAGGATAATAGGGCTTTTTTTTAAGTGCTCATGTTAGGGCTACTCCCATTCCTTTTAAACATTCAATGTTACTTCATGTCATGTAGTAATTCTGTTATATGTGTGGTCTCTGAAAATCAATAGTTAATTCTATTTCATCTGTCTGATTTTGACGAAGATACAAATTTCTTTCCTTCAAGTTAGAAGCAGGATGTCATTTCTGCTAACCCCTTTCAGTAAAGTCCTATAAAAAAACATTACATGTACTTTATTATAATGAAGTAAATATAAAAAATGTTTTCCCTTTGCATAATCCTTTTAATAAATTGCTATTTTAATTAGCAAGTAAATCTGAGTTGAATAGAAAAAAGCTTATTAAAAATAGATTGTGTTCCTAAGAAATGCCAGTTTCCTGGTTTAGCATCCTCTTCACACACATTTATACACATGCATATATAGCATATTCTCCTCCAAATGTATATTAATTATCACTAGGTAATTAGGTTGAACTAATTACGAAGTGACTGTCCAGATCAGCCAGTGAGATTCACTGAATCTGTATCTGTCCAATACCAATTCAACGTTCTAGAATTACTTTATCAGTTGATACTGTCATGGATTGTGTTGCTGTATCAATTTAGCGCCTGCATACCGTACAACTAGCATGGACTTCATAACTTAATAGAGCAGATAAATGTTCAACTAATTTTATTTTCATTTGTTCCAATTCCAAACAAAAGCTAAATACAAATTTTAAACAGATAAGCACTAGATTTACCCAAAGGGAGTTGGCTTATACAGATTTACTTCAGTAAAATTATTCAACCCAGAAGCAAAGCGTTCTTTGCCAAAACTATACAGTAGTCTTTCTTATGTTCATTGCACAATCTTAAACAAAATATGTTCTATCAAAACCAACTTTGACACTCCAAACAATATTTTACAATTAAATCCACAAATGCTTTTGATCTTATTCCTCCCCCCCCCCACCCCCCACCCCAAAGAACCTCAGAGGGTTTTCCATGTCAGAAATGTTTTGGAAACCAGTACTCCCTACTCAGTTCACCAGCCATTTTACAAGCCAACTCTCGGGAAAAAAAGCAATCCTCTGCCAACATTGTTTCTGCAGCTGCTATTTTTAATTTAGCTGCTTTAGGTTACTTCAGACCCCAGGTCTGTAAAATGTATTCAACTTAACAGAACATTCTACATTTAGTTATACAGCAAACTGGGGAAAGAGATCCAAAAAATGAGAATGCTAGTAAACTCAAACATGGCCAAGCAAAATAAGAGAGGCAATTAATGCCTACAATGAATGAGATGCTTTTCTTCCTTAAAAGATTTTTCCCATAGTAAGCCATCTACTGTAGCAAGCCAGAGAACTCATCATCAGAATGAATCTGACACAGCTTTGATACAATCATGTTAAAAGCAACGCTTAGAAGGCTTTTACACCCTTACATTCACTTTTCACCCTATGAATACTGAAACAGGGGACATGACCAGCACAAATGGACACACCACCATAAATGATCACTTTGTGCTCTCAGATAACATTTCTTTCAGTGTGTAACAGTCCCTTCATTTCACATTTTGATAAGATGCTCATGCAATGCAGAAATATGCAGAGCATTCTCTTTCATAAAGTCCATGCAGAAAACATCTTAAAAAAAAGTTCTGAGATACAAATGATAACAGAAAATAATCCAGGATGATCAAGGTTCACGATGGATAGTGTTCTGAGCATGTGTCCATTTTCTTCTATTCCGAAAGAATAAATGGCGAGGAAAGTGGAAACTACACTCCTGCAATCTGTGATTTTCCCCATTTTGCTGGCCAGAACCTTATTCTGGCATGTATGGGCGGAGGTGATCCTCTACAGTACCAACCGCCCAGTGGGTGAGTTGCTCCTGTGGCAGATACAGGCAGATGCTGCATAACTTGAAGATTGTAGCTTTGTTTTTTGGAGTCTGTAAAAAATAGATAATTTCAGAACCAAGGATAGGGGTTTCTTTATGCATGGAAAAAAAGCTTTAAATTTCTCCTCATTTGTCTTTTCAGAAATAATTTAGGAACTTGAAAGGAAGCATAGGGAAACCAAAACTAAAAATCTGTCACTTTATAATATTTACTGGATATGCAACTATCAGAGTTCTATACTTTACTTTTTCTCAGAGAAAATGCTTTTCCCAAGGCTAGATTAAGTTACCCTTTAAAAGGAGTTCAGTAGACTCAGTACTACGATAAACAACAAACAGTATTGATGCACACAGACTTATATTTGTTTGTGTGCATCAAATCTATATTTTTTCAATTCTACAATTTAAAAGGATTGAAAGTTTGTTACACTACCAAAACACAAAAAAACGACCAATCTGTTATACCTCACAATATTATGCTTAATGCCTGTTATATACACTGTATTATATGTCTAGCTTCAATGTTCTGTCATGACAAATAATAATGCTAAATAATAAATGAAACAACTATTATATACTGGAAGAAGTTTACCTGCAAGTGCTGTCTGTCAATGAAAAGAAACACTGACTGGTTAGGGTTGTTGATAACAATTCCAGTCTTGTCCTTTCGGCTCAGTACATGCAGAAACTGTTTTTCATAGTCACCATGATGAAATTCAAACCTGGCCTATTCAACAACAAAAAAGTTTTTAATTCAAAATTTAAAAAGTGTAGATATTTTTTGAACATGCTCTCCGATGCCCAGTAACTCTGGGTTGCCTACAATTGTCAAAAAAACCCACTTAAAAACAAACTAACTCAGTGCAAGACAAAAGAATTACAAAGAAACTAAACCCAGAGGGGAACAAAAAAGAAGGAACATGGGTTGCCTTCTAAGATCCACCAACTTAATTATGAGCAAATCAGCACTCCGGAGTCTGAAGAAAAGTATTCAATTCTTTTGCCTCCCCTATTCCAATATGGTTTGGACAAAACTCAGCAGCACTTTTTCATGCAGCTGTTGACAAAAATAGGATTGCCAACATGATCACCGAAGTCTGATGACGGATATGGCACAAGAAGAATTCCAAAATACAAGCTATTATTCTATATAAGTTTAACAAATTTAGCAATTGGGAAAACTATTTTTTTCTATTGTTAAATTATTATATTAGAATTTTTAGGTGTGAAATTACAGCTGCCAGTTCTTTAGCTCGTACTGGCCTTCATATGCATCAGCTTTTTCCCAAGTACCTAGGATGTCATAATGTATTGGCATAGCATATGTGCAGATCCAAGCACTGAAGCCTTTTGTAATCCACAGATAGAAAATATGCTTATTGACAAAATTTCCAAATGCTGTTCAAATCTTTTTGGGTATGGCATTCAGTGTGCCAAGAACTACTGAGGCCCTCACAACCAATTTGTGCATTATTTGTTATACAGCGTTAATCAAAGTAAAATAAGTTTATTGAACTAGGAGATTGGTTCAAAAAATAAAGCAGTATTTTAAAAATGGCACAATGCCTTACAAATTAAACCTTCAATATATCACAACTACTAAGGTCATCCAGATCCATTTGCATGCATACTCACAAATACTCTGTTTCCCCCAAAATAAGGTATCCCCTAATAATAAGCCCAATCGGGCTTTTGAGTGCATGGCAATAAGGCCAAGCGCTTATTTCAGGGTTCAAAAAAATATAAGACAGGGTCTTATTTTCGGGGAAACACAGTACACATCTGGTGCTGCAATCAACACTAAGTCAGATAGATAACTGCTGCTTTCTATCTACTTTGCATTACAAACCCCATAATAGCCAATTACTGTCCAGGCTGATTTGAGTACAGGGAAGTAGTATTCAAAGTAACCTTAAGGCACCAGATTGCTAATTGCAGCTTCAAAATCCAAGTGTCGTATCTGATCAGCATTAAAAGGCAGTGATTTTCATTTGAAATACCATCTGCTTACTTGAGTTTTATCTGCATATGCCATACCTGAACAGGCCTAAAGGGCTCATCATCTGATCCCTTCCATCTAGAAAACAGAAGACAGACTATCTTCTCAATATCATTCCGAGGCCAAAGTATGAAGTCCATCTCCTGTGTACAGCCAATCACATCCTGAAGAGATAAAAATCATTTAATAGTATCCAATATCATAGCATGTAAATATGTATTAATCAGTAACTTCATTAAAATCATACATGTAAATAATTTATACACATACAGTATTAAGATTTTTTAATTCTAAGTAGTAGAATTAATTTTTTTTCCAAATTTAAGAAATCTCACGCTCAAACCTCTTTCAAATTTAAAATATAGCCCACATATACAGGTAGTCCTTGACTTACAACAGTTCATTTAGTGATCGTTCAAAGTTATAACAGCACTGATAAAAGTGACATGTCAATTTTTCAGTTATGACCTTTGTAGCAACCCCATGTGATCAAAATTCAGAAGCTTGGCAACTGACTCATGATCATTGCTGTGTCCCAAGGACATGTGATCACCTTTTGCAACCTTTTGACAAGCAAAGTCAGATTCACCTAAAAACCGGGTTACTAACTTGCCAATTGCAGTCATTGACTTAACAACTATGGCAAGAAAGGTTGTAAAATGAGGTAAAACTCACTTAAATGTCTCACTTAACAGAAATTTTGGGCTCAATTGTGGTCATAAATCGAGGACTACCTGTACCCCATCCAATTGTTAAATGCAAGCATGGAAATTTTAAAAGAATTTCTGCACAAAATTACCCTAACTAAAGCATCAAATTTAGTCATCACATATAATTCAGTTTTGAATTCTCTTGTTCAAACAATTTTTAGTATTAATATTTGCTGCTTTAATAAAACCCAGTATACATAATTTATAGAATTTAAGTCATGGGTTTTTTCTGTCAGGACTAATATGTTTGGCTTAGATCTTGAATAAGCAGTAACCTCCTGCTTCGGAGAGAATCTTGTGAGCAATGCTTTTATAGGTATCTCCTGCTAATGAAGATGATTTCTATAGATTCTCCTCCTCTGTGAAGTTGTTTAAAGAAATTTTTGACTGAAAAATTCTCCAAAGGAGCACAGAAAAGCTGAAGAAAAAGGACATAATATAGGTAGCCCCCGACGTATGACTAATTGTCTAGTGACCGTTTGAAGTTCCAAAGGGTCTACTTGGAAGTACCTATGACCTGGATTCAAAGTTCTGACAGTCCCCCCACCCCGTGGTCACATGACCACGCTTTAGGCACTTGGTAACAGTTGCATATGTTTGCAGTATCCTGCTATCATCTGACCACAGTTTTGCTGAACACCAGCATTTACTTCCAGTTTCAGCAAAACTGTGCCCATAGTAAACCATAGGTTTGCTTTGAGCGTGGCATTTGCTTTACGGCCATGATGTTAACTTAACTGTTGCAAAAAGTGTCATAAAATCGGACTGGTCACATGACCAATCCATTTTATGACCGTCACAAGTTACAACCATGATAGGCATGCTCCATAATGGTTATAACTCAAGGCCACCCTGTGAGAATAATCTCCCTCACTTCCATTAGGAGAATCCAGGGGCAACAGAAAAAACTGATGACGCCAAAATGGAAATACATGCAGTGACATTATCACCCAACTGCAATTACATACTTGTGACCTGATGCTGACACAAATAGGCAAATCACAATTTTTACATGATACTGCTGTTACATCATGGCAGGGTCCTTCATTTGATCACAATCTATTCATACATAAGAACTCAGAATATTGTACAAGATAGTTTTGGAGAAATTAAAGACAAAGCAGCTGATTAAGATATACTTTTGAATTATTAATATTTAATATGTAATAATTAATATTTAGTAATATATTTTAATGAACTGATTTTACCTTATTAAAATTATATCTGATAAGAAAACAAGTACGGTAGGTGAGATAAGACTTGGAAAATTAAAGCTAGTGACAAACCATACATATATTCTACTATAAAAAATTATTCATGAGCATAATCTCAAAAAGCTGCATGTCTTTTTATATACCCAAAGATTTTAAAAGAAATAAATTCTACTAGATAACATATTAAATTCCATTATCAGTAAAGACATACTGAATATTAATATTAAAGGTGTATTAGAAAAGAAGGAACCTCTTTGTAGAAGTATTTCTCTTAGTAAAACCAGTACCATCTGCTTTTAGAATTGTACTTGACCGTAAATCTTTGATCCAAAAGCACAGCTGGAGTAAGGACTGTAAGAAAAACATTTGACTGTCGAAAATAGAAGAAAAAAATAATTTTACCCTGCGCATAGACTGATAGCGGGGTGCATGTAACTGTACAATATCCTTTTGAAGAAGCTCAATGGAACTTTCCAAGGAATAACTGGAATCTCGGACACCTTTCAGGATATTTTCTTCATAATTATTGGTCATAACTGGTATCACTTCAGACACTTCAAAGAGTGCTGACTTTTTTCTCTAAAGAAAAGAAAATTAAGAAACATTTGTTACTAAGAAATAAATGTTGAAGTTCAAATATAAAATTTAGGAAAGTTAATTATCAGGAAGTTCAAACCTTAGTTTTAAAAGGATGTATGTGAAGCCAAAATTAATCTCTTAATTCAATGAAAGATACTAATATTAAAATCAGGGTCTTTAAATAAGAGGACTTTGGCTGAAAGACAGAATTTGCTAGGGTTTTTTTTTTAATTCAGTTTTGGGTACCTATATTCCTCTCATATACCATACATACAAACCTCACACAATATATAATATTAAGTATTATCCTTCCACACTTGAACATCTGTAATTTTTACTAACACATACAATCGAACTTTACAATACCACTAAGTTATGGTACTTGGTGGTTATGTGCATTAAGAAATTTATTCAATAAACAAATAATCAGTCTATTTTTTATGCCAAGAAAAGTTTATGCCTTTAATATATATTCTCCATGTTTTGATTCTAAAAGACTTTCAAGATCATTAAATATGCATTTTATATGCTGAAATGTCAAACAAATAAGGTTACCTTGTCTTTGAATACAAAGGCAATATACATCTTGAAATCAAACTGGTCAGCTAGAGATTCTTTTTTCTTTTTAAGCTGAGCACGAAGTCTGTTCAGAGCTTGTTTCTTCCGGGAGTTTGGGTCCCCCATTTTATAATACAGATGGTACAAAAGCCTTTGGAAACTGTCACTAAACTGTGGGCCCTTTTTTCATAAGACTCAAGTGCAACAGAAACAAGTCATTTTATTCCTGCTTATACCACTGAATCAATAAAACAGAGGCAAACCCCAAAAGTGCACCTCAGGCAATTGTTTTACAAGACTGTCTTACTAGAGGGGTCATAAAACAAAGTAAGTAGTTGTCCAACCATTACTGGACAAAGGGTTTGCACATATTACCCAAAAAGATTTTTTTTTGAAGAAAATACACTGATATACACAGTTTAAACCACAGGAATAAAGGGGCAAGAACAGGAGAAAAATCTTATCACAATTTATATGCATAAAAAAAGGAATAAAGGGGATGGACCCAATCCATTTGGGTGCTGTTTCTTTGCCCCAAGCCCCCCCAAAAACCCCAAACAAAAACCTGAAATTAAAGACAGTACTCTATCACACCCAGGTTCATGACTCTGCTGATTATTATTACCAAGATTGCTGCTATTGCTATACTGCCTGCTTAATTTTCAATGATGATTAGACTTGGGAGAAAGCAAAGGAAGGAGTGCAGAAGAGGAGTGGATGTCCTGGGAGGCAAGACGTTTCCCTACTAACAAAATCATCAACCGCAGACAACACAGTGCTGGTTTGCAGAAGAGCAAGAAGTTTGGAAAACAGCAGAGTCATTTCTAACTTCATCACGCTCATAATCGGGCACACGGTCGCCCCGAGGCCGCCTCTGTTAGAGAAAACGGGGATCATGGTGGCCATCAATCAAAGCTTAAAAGGAAGCCAAAAAGGGAGTAGCCGGCCTAAAGATCTCCAGGCTATCTAGCAGTCCCCTAAGCAGGGGGAAGAGACCTACATACTCCAATTGCTGTCTATCCCCATCAACTATCCTCCTTTCTCCGCCAACGCCGCAACGACAGGCCACTGTTTAGTTGGGGCTGGGCATGGCTGGTGCGATGTCGCCTCCTCGGCGTTGCTTTTTTTCTCTTCCTTTAAACCGACCTGAAGAGGAAGAGAAGGGCCTGTGCTCAGCGCAGGGGGAGGGAAGGGAACTCAGCCCACAGTCCCGGGACTCTCTCTTGCATTCAGTTGGCTCCAATTTTCCTCCTTTTTGAAAAGCAAAAGTACGGAGGAGGAAGGCCAGAAGTTCTCAGTTGCTAAAAAAAAAATTTAAAAAAAAATAGCCGTTGGGGCTTTTTCGGCGAGAATGGCTAAATCGAATCAAATCATTAAAAAAAAGAGAGTGGGGGATGGGGGGAGATTAACCCCGCCCGTCCCTTTCGTAGTTGTTCTGACAGTTTTTTAATAAAAATAAAATAAAATAAATCAAACACCCTCCCCCACCTCTTTCAACTTTCCCTCATATATAAATTTTTCTTTAAAAAAATTTAATTTCTCTCTCCTTTTTTTTTCACCTCGGCGGGAGGCGCAGGCGGCGAGAGAGCGCGGAGCGGAGAGGGCGGCCTGGCCTGGGATTCTCCCTATCCGCAGCCGGCGGGCGCGGGCGGAGCAGTGGAGGCTGTGGTGGCGGCGTCGGCGCTGCTAGCAGCACGGGTAGGAGCCATGTCAAGATAAAGCCACCAAGAAGCCGCCTTGCTCCCCCATCCCCTCTGCGCTGTTCACGACGACCGGGCCGCCCGCACTGCCGCTGCTCAGCCCCAGCAGCCTGGTCCCCATAGCCTAAGCTCGGCGCCCCGGAGCCGCCGGGGGAGGGCAAATGGTGGCGGCGGCGAAGGGAGGAGGAGGAGGAGGAGAGGAGGAGAGGGAGGAGGAAGTAGCGAAGGCGAAGGCAGGCTGGGCCGGGCAGACCCTGCGCTACGAGGCTCCAATAGCGGGAAGGGCAGGAGGCAAGAGAGCGAGCGAAGCCCCCCCTCCTGTCCCCTTCTCAGGCGAAGGAATAGCGCGGCGCAGGAGGTCCCCTCGGTCCGGAGGAAGCGGGAGGCGACGAGGAAGCGTCAGTCGGAGCGAGGAAAAAAAAAACCCCTCAAAATGGCAGCCGCCGCCTTTCCTTCTCGCCTGAGTCACACGGATAGGCTCCGCCTTTCCAGCCGCGGCGCAGGCGCTCTCTGCGGTGGACTGTACCACTTGGCAAGCACGCGGGGAGGAGAGAGAACGAAAGGAAAGGGAAAGAGTTTGGAAAGGCCGAAGGGGATCGGGATTCGCAGGGGATTTACAAACCAGAGGGCTGACTGCGCGCGTGTAGGCAGGCTGCGTACTCTACGCAGTTGCGGCCGTTTTGGGCTTCAGTCTTAACCCCGCCGATAAGACCGCCCCAATGAACACAGCGAGGTTTCTGGCACTGTAAACTCAGATATGCGCACAGGCGGTGCCTGCTTGGCGTAACTCAGAGACCGAGTTCGCATCACAGGCTAATTGTGGTTCGAACGTACAAAGCCCGTCAAGTGAGTTAGTTAATAGTTCAGCGTTCGTATTAAATCCAGAGTTCTGGATTCAAATAAACGATGGTGAAATTTACTCGACCGATCCCCAAGTTATAAGAACATCTGAGTCGCAATTATATCAGCATGGAGGGTTTTATCTTTTTAAGTACAGAGTTAGGAATATTGGCTTATCTGTACGTTTCTCTAGTTGACGGTTTACAGTCGCAGTTTTTCCATTTGCTGTTTACTGTAAATTAGTTTAATTGTTGCAAGATTTTGGGTGCCTGTATTGGGTTTTTTTTTTTACAAGTAGCAAAGTCTGTCAAACTTTCCCCTCGTATCTATTACCTGTAAGGACTAACGCTTTACATCATGAACTACAAGAGGATGTTAACCTCCTGAATGATAAAGGCTTGTTTACGTCTGTATCACATTTAACTGTGTTAAAGGTAGACCAGCATCCTGTCCCAGCTAAGAAATTCAGGCATTTTAAAATGAACAGGGAGCTCATGTTATCCATGTTAGTTATATGGGTGTCTTGTTTAACATGGATTTCTGTAGCATTTGGACTGGACTCAAAGGGTCATTTTTAGATGAGTTTTCTCTCCTAGCCTAATGCCAAAGAGAACCAAAGATTAACAGAGTTGGAAGGGACGTTGCAGGTCATCTAGTCCAAGCCCCTGCCCAAGCAGGAGACCCTACATCTGCCTCTATCTAGGATTGAACTCACAACCTCCTGATTGTGAGGCAAGAATTCCACCTCTAGGCCACAGCAGATAAAATAGGAGGAAAAGTTTCCTTCCATTGTAACTCTTCCAATTTCTGGCAGCATATGGAAGGGATTTGCTATTTGCTCCCATTGTGTTTTTCAACTTCATAGTCCTGAAGTCCCCTGATTGTCTCCAATCAATATAATATCCAGATATGGTCATGCTTAACTTCCCAGGTCATGTCCAAAGATGACTGTCCAAATTACTTTGTCTGCTCTTCTGTGTGTAAAAAGAAGAACTAGCAGATGAGAGAAATTAAGTTAGTTCCTTCCTTAACCGTCTGGCCTAATGTAGAAGTTTATTTCAAAAAGAGCCACCCTTAACTACTGTAGCTGTAATTTTAGTTTATTTGATGCCATAGAGTTTATGTTCTGGCACAAAGGCAGTGCCAGATAGGATAAAACACAAAGCCTAACCGGAGCTGGCAAAACAGCCACTGTATCATGGATGGTCTTGAAAGGAGCTGCTGAAGGTATTAACAGAGGACAGGTGTGTTGAAAAATATTTAGTAATAAAATGTATATAGACTGTCTCAAACTAAAAAGATCCCAGATGGCATGTACAGCAGCAATAATAGTACAATACCTATGCAGTATCATAACTATAATAGCGCTAAGATCAAGGCCTTCATCTGTCTGCACCAGTAACCATTGTTGATCTATATTTGAAGGCCTTCTAAAACAGCCAAAGTTTCATAAGGTTATGAGAAGGGAAGGCATCATTGATCCTGGGGCCAAAGGAAAAAACCCTTCACAGAGTTCATGCCCCTTTTCATGCATTTACAATTGATAGGGACTCTTAATGGGAATTCTTTGTTCATTTAGACTGGAAAAAGTGAGCTAGATCCACAGGTTGTGGGCCATATAGAGCTTGAGAGGCAATGATCAGCACCTTGAAGACTCACTGATACTCAATGAAGCTCCTTGGGATATTTCTAAGGTTTTTATTGCATGATTAACAGCTGGCATTCTCTCTCTCTCTCCCT
>JANHZT010001904.1:388011-401535 GCA_032468215.1 Stegonotus admiraltiensis | reverse complement strand
TTCTGCTAGAGGGAAAGTTTACTAGGCTTTCAGGTTTCTGTTGTCATACCCTACAACAATAAAAATAGATTTTTGTACTAAAAAACGCTTCTGCGCATGTGCGGACGGAGCGCATGTGCACGGCCCCGCTGCAAACCAGTAAGTAGAACCCACCCCTGGTCTAGTTATGATTTCTGTCATGAGAGGGCAGCGCCAGGAGGTTCTGACTTACAAGTACTGACTTTACATGTTTTAACTTTTGGAAAAAGTTCCCATCAAACATAATATTCTTTGTAAATGTGAGCATGTTAGTAGTGTTTAAATATTAATATAGCCTGCTTAAAAACTTGACTTCCTCTATATGTTGTTTCCCAGCAGGCTTCTACAAATAATACAAACTGCACATCACAGAGGCAGACCCTTAAGATGATACAGCCATCTATTACAGGTTGCCTGGTGGGCAGGACGAATGAGGTATGTATTTCTTTTGGAACAGAATCTAGTTAGATCAGTTATGAGCTGGCACAAGAATTGTAGTTTGCTTTTAATTAAACTGTAATTATGCTGCTAATTTAAGTGGTATGTATTAAAGAGTCCTAAATAAATGGTGGGCAGCCTGCAAAACAACAGTTCTGAAGTATGAAACAGACCAAGCTATATAGCAAACTTGGAGAACACTGCCTCTTGTCCACCTTGCACTCTCATGACCCCAAGAGGTTTCCTGCCCTGGCTTAAATAAACTGAACATTACATTAAGACAGATCAGTGACTCATTTTCTGTCATCGTAGCTCAAGGTAATATTAATATGAACCCTAACTGGACTCTCCAATAGTAGAGAATATATGTAGCTCAGGTTTGAATTTTGGTGCTTTCTGAGGTTGGTTGTTTGGTTGCAGACCTTTTACTACCCAGGTAACATTATGAGGGGGGGGATTCCTATTTTTACACAGTGGCTTCCCAGTTTGGATGGGGTTGTGATTTTTCTCCTTGGTAGTTCCTTGATTAGGATATTTTTTTCTGGACTCTTCGTTTTAAGATTAATTAAATGGATAGAAGAATATGTTGTCTTTCACCTTCAAAGTTCTATTAAACTGCTCATAATTTGTAACAGGCTAAGTCTTCAATCAAGAAGAAATGTTGCAATGATCAGCTTATCTCAAAAGTATCCAAACCTGAGGCTGCTAATAAAATAGAACACAGGAACATAAGAGGAGCAATCCAACCTTCCGATCTTACAGCAAAAGGTTTGTTCCACCAATGGTGCTATAAGTACCATAACAAATTACAATACTGGATTAGATCAGCAGTCCTCAACCTTTCTGCTTGCTGGCCCGGCATTGGGGAGGGCGTGTGAGTGGCATGCGCACAGGTCCATTTGTGAGCAGCAGGTGTACGCGCCCTCCACTTGTGCAAATGGAGCTTTGTGTGCGAGCAGAGGGTGCTTGCACTCATGCGCAAAGCTCCACTTGCGTGAGGGGAGGGCACTTGTGCTCATGTGTGAAGTGCCTTCTGCTTGTGCAGGTGGACCTGCGAGCATGAGCACCGTCCACTCATGTGAGGGGAGCATCACCTGTAAGTACTTGCCCATCTCTCCCATGGGGAGCAGAGAGCCCAGTTTTGAACAGGCCGCGGCCCGAGAGTTGGGGATCCCTGGGTTAGATGGAATGTCATCTTCTTTTCTACAGCATCTAGCTAGAGGCCTCTGAAACCCTAGAGCTTTTGAATTGGAGTTATAATCAAATAATGATATTTAGAGATATTCACTGCTGAACCTGGAGAGGTGCAGTTTTTAAGAATTTATCTGATCTCATGCATCTTATTTAATGTATTATATAACTTCTACAAAATGAAAAAGAAAACTATTGGGACTATGAGAAAAATTGAGAGTTAGTGGTCCTTTTATGTTTAGCATTTTTGTGCAGGCACAGAACTAAAGTAGAGTGGTACTTGATTGGGACTATTATGAAAGGGGGTGGAGGTTATTTAAGTGGCTAATCTCATGAAAACCAATTTGATGGTACTTCATTTATGTATCATATCAGCAGAAAACTAAAAAAATAATTATATAAAACAGTCATCGTTAAAAACTAAACACATGAGCAGGGAGGATGATGTTAGCCATAATAAGGGAACCGTTACAGAATCTCCCTGGGATCCCCAAGCCTGATGGCATAGCCAAGTCTTGAGAAATTTGGAAAATGTTGAAAATGATGGTGCTAGACTCATTTCTGGTGAGATGATTCCATAATATGGATGCCACAGCAGAGAAGGCCCACCTTCTGGGACCTGCCCAGTGTAATTCCTTAATAGAGGGGACCTGCACCATGCCTTCTCTGCCAGTTTTAGTGGGACAAGCCAATACAGTCAGGAACAGGTGGTCCCTCAGATAACATGGCTCCATGTCATGAAGGGATTTAAAGGTCAAAACCAGCATCTTGAATTTGACCCATAAGCACACTGGCAACATGTGCAGCATGTAGAGCAAAGTTGTAACGTGTCGTAGGGGCATACAGCTGCTTGGTCTCAGACAGCCTAGAACTGGGCTTCCAGCAAGAGGAGCCGAAATAAGGTCCTGTTTAGAGTCGTGTAAAGAAGGAATAAGGTTGGACAGAAAAATAAGGGCACCCAGATACTGGAGAGATTGTGACCCAAGTGCAAATAATTTTAATTGAGCTTGAATAGAGACCCTCTTGACATTCTCTTGTTTAAGATGGTCATGTAACCCAACCCAGGAGTTTAACTTGAGCTACAAGGTAGAATAGAAAGCAAATTAAAAGATAGGTAAATTAATGAGACTTTAACCTAATTGTCACGCCTGTGGTTCCAGCTGGGTCAACCTTCAAGATAGTTCTGGAATAATCTGGGAGTGGAGGTGGTCTTTTTCCCTATCTGCCACTACCATGAGGAATATGTTGTTATTTTTTAAAATGTGGTATTACTAAAATTTTGGGATTGACTAGATTTTTAAGAACACTGACACCATAGTGTTTCATATGATGTCTGTTAAAAGCATACTTTATATCTGATGGGCAACTATGGTAACTTTATGACTTGTGGACTATAACGCTTGAAATTCCTGAGTCAATATGGCTGTCTTAGGAATTCTAGGAGTTGAAGTTGTAAAGTTTCTGTGGTGGACCATCCCTGCTTTATAGTATCAGTACTTATGATTTTTTTTCCCCCAGGCAATCCTTCATTCCAGTATTGGAAGGAATTGGCTGAGGAGAGGAGGAAAGCCCTGCATGAGGTTTTACAAGAAAATGAAAAGGTAATGTTCTTAGAAGTCACAGAAGACATGCTTTGGAAATATGCATTATCTAAAATCTTCTTTTTTTTCTCTAGCTGCATCAAGAAATTGAATTAAAAGCTAGTGAAATTGCTCGTCTAAAAGAAGAAAATGAAGAACTGGCAGAACTAGCTGGCCATGTTCATTATATGGCAAATATGATAGAGGTAAGCTGCTCAGTTGATAAAACAAAATGTTGACTGGAGTTTATGCCTTTTGTAAATTAAAAAGTAAGTAAATGATTAATCTATGTGAGGTGGAGGAAACTGTGGTCTTGAATATCCTGCTACAAGTCTCCTTTGCATGGCAGATACGATCTTTTGAACCCTGATCTTAATTTTTCAACTTTGAGGTATAGCAATAGCACTTAGAGTTTTATATTGTTCCATAGTGCTTTACAGCCCTCTCTGAACAGATTACAAGGTCAGCATATTGCCCCCAACAATCTGGGTCCTCATTTTACCCACCTCGGAAGGATGGAATGTTAGGTCAACCTTGAACCTCCCTCACAATTGAATTCTAGGCTGGGGACAGAGTTTGCCTGTAATACTGTATTCTAACCACTGTGCCACCAGGGAGGATGAGCACAGTGTGTAGACTGTGTTGTTAATCCTTAGACCTTTTTCATTTATCAAATTTTTATGCCTGCTCATCTCACAAGGAATGCCTCAGAGCAGTGTACAACACTAAATTAAAAAATAATATATAAAACCAATCATAATTAGAAAAAGAAACAGAAGGCACTAAGCAATGAATGTTAATTCTAGTAAGAGAGCAGTCTCAAAAATCTCACCGGTGCTTACCTGCACTCTGGCACCTGCCTTTAGTGGCCCTCACACACTATTCTGAAGTGTCCATCTGCAGCACCTCCCTTGCCCAGAGCTCTCACCAGCTTATTTGCCTGGGATCCCTGTCTCTTCCTGCTTAATGACAGGAACATGCAGTCCTAGCATTGCGAAAGTAACAAGGACTTCTGAGCAATGGAAATTCTGGCCCCAATTGCTGTCATAACCCAAGGACAATCTATATATTTACCGTATTTTTCTGCCTATAAGACGCACCTTAGTTTTTGGGGAGGAAAATAAGAAAAAAGCTGATTGGCAGGTGGATCAACCTCCCGGAATACTCCCAATCAGCTGTTCCCAGAGGTGAATTTTAGCAACTGGTTCGTTGGTTGTGAGTTCTGTGCCTTTCTTTTTTTTCAGCCTCTGAAACCTCTGTTTCAGAGGCTTTTTTTTCCTGATGTTTCAGAGGCTTTTTTTTCTGAAGCTCCCTTTCAGAGGCTTTTTCGGAAGCTCTTTCGGAGGGTTTTTTTCGGAAGCTCCGTTTCAGTTTCAGAGACTTTTTTCAGCCTCTGAAACCTCCGTTTGAGAGGCTGGGTGGGACTACACTCTCTCTACCATTCTGTAGAGTATAAGATGCACCCAGATTTTCACCCTTTTTTGGGGGGGGGGAAAGGTGCATCTTATACTCCAAAAATATGTTAGTTTGTTTATATATAATTTTATATAGGTATAATTTGAAATGTAAAGCTAAATTTATCAAGAATAGAATGTCTTAACACCATTGTTTCACTTATCTAGCAAATAACTGGAAAAGCACCAGAAAGCCTAGACATTTTGAAAAGTTTAGATCTGGAAGAAATTGAATATGAAGAAAATGATTCTGCTGAGGAAGATTTAGATGGTGAATCTGAAGAGGAACATTCAAAATTTTCCAACAGTTCTACAGAGGATGTTGCAGATATGCCTCTAAATTGAGAAAGTAACCTCTAAAAGTATTGGGCTCTAAGGGCGGGGGGGAGGCAGAGCAATCAAGAAATCCTCTGAAAACTACAGATTTATTTTAAGATTTTGAGGATGGGGTTGCATTACTAATGTATTGCAGAGTGACTAACAGTCTTACCAAAAGTATTAGATTGTATGTAGTCACTTATTAATTGGAAATACTGTGTATTTCAGCTTGTAAATAAGTTTTTATTCATTTATGACATTTGTAATTACTAAATAAATTTACCCACACAATTATATGGCTTTCAAAATGAAACTTATTTCTTGATACATCATATTACACAATCTAGTTTTAATCCAGCATGTATCTTTATCCTTCTTAGAGACCTATTATAGCACAATTCCCAAATATTTTAAAGTTAATAATTTTTCTTCAGTTCTTCTCAAACTAGACATGCCTCTGCTTCTGTTTTCCAGGATTAATTTGCAAGTTTATCTTGTCTCAAAAGGAAGTGCCTTTTAAATGCAAAACACTTTTTTAAGTGACTTTATTAAATCCACAGCTTGAGACCCTTCAATCTTACCCTCTCATTAGCCCTGTGCATGGAATAGACAGTATTTGGAAGAAAACTACCATATTTTGTTTCTACGTTTATTGTTAAATCTTAGTGCAGTGTAAGAGAACATATATAATTCCACTGGGTTATATTTAGCTGAGTAGATTAATCATTTAATGGGGAAATGAATTGCCCTGACCACTTCACTTTGCATAAATGTTTAATCTGTACATCATGTGACCTGGGTTTTTTTGCCTTGCTTCTTCTGATTTTTGTAACTTACTTGATAAAGATTTCAAGAAAATTTGAGAGCTGCTTATTATTTTGTGTCATTTTGATTAATTTTATTAAAGTTACCTTTCTGCTGTGGATCTCATATTTTTTCCTTACTAGACAAAACTTTTTTAAAAAATGTTTTATTTTGAAGTTTTGACTACATGGGATAGGAGGGATTGCAGCCATTTCCAACTGGGAGTTCCCCTGCTAAAGTAATCTACAGCCCCATCACCTCAGTCAGTCAAATTGAAACTTTCTTCTTCACAAATGGTAAGACTTCTTCCCAATCTAAAACCAGATAGATCCATAATTATCAAATGTTTAGCTTAACGGGATTCCTAATAGTTTTCAATAATTTTTAACAGTAATAGTACATGAGGTGTTATTTGCATAAAAGCTTATTTGTGTTTTGAAGGCTGTTTATTCTTAAAACCATTTTCACAAAGCATTTCTTCAGATTGATAGCATGTAGCAGAATGAAAGCAGGCACCATCACCTAGCCAAAACCTTGGCTGAATTCAAAAATAGCTAAGGGGACTTCAATGTGAATAATTCTCGAAAGACTGCTAGGAGATCCCAGGATTAGATGCTAGACTAATAAATTGAACATCCAGGCAACAAGCAATAAAGATCAGTTCTGCTGAGTTTAACTCGGGATATTTATCCTTTTTTATTCTTTATTGATTGAATAAATCTTAGAATTAAACATCAGTTTAAACAAAGCACTAATTTTATTGTGTCAAATACTTGAAGAAAGTAATACCTAGTGCTTGTCAGTAGCAGAATTATTTGTTCCGACACATATTCCCTTATTCTATTTGTATACGTCTGTGCCTGGATATCCCATAAACATGTACATTAACGTAGCATAGTTTTGGGGCCAGCCAAACCATTCCATGTTAGACAGGTATTCCAGCCTTTTCTCTAGTGTTTGGCCACCAATTTCATGAAATAATTTAATATAAGACATATTATTACAGCAGACAACAGTCATAAGATAACAAACCCAGAACTTCACCAGGACTAGATCTGAGTCCACTTCTGCAGAGTCTTCTTCTTCTTCAAGATAGGAAAGCATAATTTCAGGAAGGTGGTGAGCTTTGGCTTCATTTTGGTTTACGGGGTTAATGTAGCATGCACTACATAGTCCTTTTAAAACTAAGATTCTTACTTTTGTGGATGTATCTGGCATAATCAAAATATCAATCATGTCCTGAATATATTGTGAAGCAAGACTTCCAGCACCAACACCACCTGTAAAGTAATCAGTTCGTGAATTCAGCCACTTTCTCATTAAACAAAGACATTTCCCAAATTTTCAATAAACGACAAGATGAAGCACGTTCTTCCTCCTCTCCTGCCCTCATTCAACTTGCAGAATTTGTTCAAATGATTTGAATGCAGGTATTATCACTGCTGCCTGAAATATGAGAGAACAGCCACCAAAATGGCATTTAACCCAGAGCAATCACTTCTGAGCCCAGTAGAGCAGGCTCTGTTGGATGTGTCTGCAAAGAAGGCATCAGCTGAAACTAGAAATGTTACTGTCAGAAGCAGAAGTGTCTTCCCCAAAAATGGATCTATAATGGGTATATGATTGGCAAGTGCTGTATTCAATTACATTGTGGTCTGCTCTTTTTACACTGCACAGCTCTTACATGGGTCAGTTTCTAAAATAAAAATCTTATTTGAAAAAATTTGTAAGGTCAAGTAGAAAAAAAATCCTGAATGAAAAAAAATAGCATAAACAAACTGGAGGAAGGTATTTTTCCTGAATAAAAATGTATTACCCAGTCTTAAATTTTTGGGGGCGCCAAAATAAGCACTAGGGCTTATTTTTCCCCATGTACGGGAGGTCCACTTCTGCTTGTTTGCAGCTGCAATGGGATAGGAGACTGGGTGGCGCACCAATACCACCACTGCAAGTGGGGGGCTGGAGCTGCCCCACATGCCCTGCACTGGCTTACCTCAGGGCCCCTCAATCAGGCCATCCACACTGAAATCTGCCTCTTGGCAGCAGCCCTGTCTAGTAGCTGGCCCACTTCTGGTTGCTCACAGCCACAATGGAGCAGGCAACCTGAGACAATGGGACGGAGTAGGCAGTCTGCCCACAGACTCTTGGCTTTCTCACATCCTGCATGGCACGTCCAAATCGCGTGCCTCCCCCCACATCTGCCTGATGCTTGGACAGGTAATCAACTGACCTGTGATGTGCAGGATGCAGCTGCTGGTGGACATGGTTAGCCCCTGTGCCCTCGCCACCTCTGGTGCTGGTCATGCCCCTGTGCTGATGATCTTAACTAGGGCTTATTTTTGGAGTAGGGCTTATTTGTGGGGGAGAAACTGCATATCTGGCTTGGAGTGAAATTGGAAGGATGAGCTTTAAAGTTTGTTCTCTCGATTAAAAAGATGAGATGACAGCAAAAGGATCAATTAATTACCATTCTTGCTTCTAAACACCATTTTTTATTGAGCAGTTGGGAACTTTAATAGTGATGATTTTCAGGCCTTTTTAACAATGCAGTAATTTTAAAACACATCTAAGTCCCAACTAACAGGCAAGTATGCAAAGGTTCTGCTGTTGCTGAAGACCCCATAATACCTGTGTCTCGAGATAAACTGTAGGTCTCACAATATTTAGGAGAATGATGGCAAACCTTTTGGGCTTTGTGTATCAAAAATGCATAATGACCTTGACTGCTGATGCATCATCCCTCCCCCTGTAACAAGAGAAATAATCTGCCCCCATATCTATGCATGTGAATAGCGGCACTTGGCAGCACCGAAGCTGGGCCGGTATTTGAGACCCAGGTGTCGATTTTAACCTTAGGGCCACTGCTGACACTCAAAAAGACCAGCTTGGAAAATGGTGCAATTGGCCACATGGCCCAGCAGTCCCCATGATCTGCCATACCTACTTACCTTCAGACTGTGTTCTCTTTCTGCTGACACCGCCTTCTGGCCTGCGGCTGCTCCAGATTACACAAGGTCTGTCTTGAAGACTGCTATTCAGCAGCCTCCAAAAACCTGCAAAAGCATGCCCCCATTCTTATATTGCCCCCCCTCCCCACATGAATTCCAGAGGAAGTGGAGGTCATGCAAGAATACACCCCATATACACAAAACCTTCACAGCCTAAAATTGCAATAATGGGGTTGTTTTCAAAAAAAGTTGGTTGCTGAATGCTGGCATGTCACCCAAAATGTAGCAGGTCGCCTTTGACATGTGTCATAGGTTTGACGTCACCGATTTAAGGAGAATATATTACATATTATTTCAATGAATGTAGAATATATTAATCTTTGAATCTCTTATCCCAAGCTTAGTTCAATCTTTCATGTATACCTGTGTAAGCTAGTAGGCCTATATATAATGCAGCCTTGGCTCTTTCTTCCAGCGGCAGCTCTGTATTTCTTAGATCCATGGCATATAGTTTAATTTTGTGGTGGTGGAAGATCGGATCTATCAGCTTGATGACTGGTTCCCTTACTTTATCACAATACCTGTGATAACAAGCTTTTAGTGCACTAAATACAATTCCCATGTTTCCTAAAGAAGTATACTTCTTTTATCAAGTAAAGAAATGCTGAAAAAAATCAATATTCAGTTACTACAAAACTCACTCATAACTGGTAACTAGGTAATGAATTCTGTAAACAGAATGTGTAATGTAACAGCGTAGATTCTTATTGATGTCATGCGTAGAATTATTTCTGTGTTTTTGTAGTTTACTTAAATCCTATTTTTAAAAAGTATTAATTTTGTAGTCACCCTTTTAACTTTTCTGGGTACCAAGTGAGATTAATTAAAAAGATACCTTCTTCAGCTCCACATTCCAATAAACAGCAAGTTCTAACTCACCTTTGGAAAAATCCAGTAAAATAAATATTTTGAATTAACTATGGAGCACTGGGAGTATGAGGAACTAATGGAGATGTTTAAAAATGCATGTGAAGCATTTAAGGGCAATAAAGAAGCAGAAGCCTGGTTAGAATACACAAAAAAGGAAAAAGAATAAAAATGAGAAGCAAGAATACAATGTTGAAAATAAATGAAGATAAAAAGATAGATAATTACACTGGGATTGACAGTGACAAAAAAATGGATGGGGGGAATATATCCCCCAAAAAAGAAGAGACGAGAAGGAAATGGGAAAAGACTGGATAAAAATAGGAGGAGAATTATGAGGGCAGCAGTCTTAAAAGTTAGAGAAAGGATTCAGGGGAAAGATACAATAAATAGAAGAAGAAAAGAGAATGGGATAAAGGGAAAAAATATTAGGAAGTGGAAACTTGGAGAAGCCAAAAGAAAATGGTTAAAAGGGGAAGAATAATGGAGAGAAGGAAGGGAAATAAAGCATTTATTAGTTGATTTAAGGGAATTGTGTTAACAGTAGAAATTGTATGTAAGAAGCAAACAAGTATATTGTTTATTGTAAAATGGATCAGCAGATATAATATGAAATGAAGATTGGTTTAAATGTGAAAATAATTGAAATTAAGATACAAAATTGAAATGCTAGTAAAGGAGGAAAATAATTGATGTTGGAATAAGAAATCGGGAATTAAGGAAAATAAGACGTGGAAGGTTAATTTAGTTAAAAGGTTTCAATGTAAAAATGGAATAAGCTGAAATACATGGTTAATAATTAAAAACTGTGATGGGGATTTTGAAAAATATAGTTAATAAGTGAAGAAAAAATCAGGGTTGCCCGGATACCAGTGTGGAAAATATTGAATTGAAAATGAATACAACAATGGAGAAAGAATGGAAGGAGGAGCAGAGGGAAGGAGGGGAGAAGAGAGGACAGAGAGGGTGGAATAGAAGAAAGGGAAAAGGAGAGGAAGAAAGGGAGGGGAAATAAGAACAGGAGAGAAGGTTAGAAAGGGAGGAAGGAAGGAGGAGGGGGGAAGGAAGGGGAAGTAGAGAAGGAGTAGAAGAGGAGGAAAGAAAAGGATAGAAGAAGGGAGGGAAGGGAAAGAGAGGAGAAGAAGAAGAATTGTTGTAAAACAAGAAAGATGAAATGGTAGAAAGGCAACCCCGAACATGTTTAAATTTATTAGGATGAAGAGCAAATTAATATGAAAGTTAAAAGAGAATATACTGTATATGATTAACAATGGATAAGATAAGATAACTAATTGAAATAATGTTAAGAAATTAGGATTTGAGGGCGGATGGTGATGCTGCAGGTTGCTGACCCCTGCTCTAGACAGGTGGGTAATGCTCCTGAGAATTCTGGAACTTGTGGTCCCAACACAACTGGAATATGACCATTCTGGCCTTCAGATTTGGTTCCGACAAGCAGCTTTGGAGCATAGCAAAGCACAAACCTGCAGCCTTCAAAGAATTGGCATGGACCCAGCTGCTTGAAGGAGCTGCAAGTAAGTGCTACCTTCATCCTATGCACTCTGAAGAACCTTTTAGGAATTGAATTGCAAATGCTGCACACCTTTCTTCCAGAGGGTGACAGGTTGACATACTGCTGGCATCAGCTTTTAACGGCATCTTTACTGCCCAGATGTTCCATCCAGATTCTTTTGTGGCTTGAAGGAGATCAAAGAAGGAAGGAAAGAAAGAGGCCAGCTTCAGGCTCAGGTAAACTCTGATTGATGATGCATTAAGAGTAGTAAAGTTGCAAGAGAACCAGCCAGCCAGCCAGCCAGCCAACAGATGCATATAATGACTGGAAAAATCAATCAGTGACTGTTCTGCAGAATGAGTTATGGCCCACTGCAATCTCAGAAGCAGCTGATCTGATTGGATCTATGGAAAAATCTATGACTTAATTATGATCAGACCCCGGAGCGCCACGAGAGAGGCCAGCTGCTTTGCTGTCTTTTCCAATGTCTAGCTGGGAGGCAGGCAAAGTTGGCCTTGAAAACGGATGCTTAAAATGGGAGGGGGAGTTAAGATTCCACCCCATGATATTCTTGCCGGTTTTACAGCAACGTGGAGGGGAAGATTCTCCTGCAGGTCAGCCTGCTGGTGAGGCTGATGTGTGAAAGCCATGTAACCCCATTTTCAAATGCAATGCGGCGTGATGGAAGAATTCTCTACAGTTGATGATCAGGTTGGGACAGTGGTGGGATTCAAATGTTTTTACTACCGGTTCTGTGGGCGTGGCTTGGTGGGGATGGCAGGGGTAAAATCTCCATTTTCACCCCACTCCAGGGGAAAAAAATCCCCATTTCAACAAGACAGTAACAGTAACAGAGTTGGAAGGGGCCTTGGAGGTCATCTCCCTGTGCACCGCCCTGAGTCCAGCTGGAGAAGGGGGGTATATAAATTTAATTAATTAATTAATTAAATAAATCTATCCTCCTGATCAGCTGGGACTTGGGAGGCAGAGAATACATGGGGGTGGGGCCAGTCAGAATTTTTACTACCGGTTCTCCGAACTACTCAAAATTTCTGCTACTGGTTCTCCAGAACCGGTCAGAACTTGCTGAAACCCACCTCTGCTACCGGAAGTTCAGGAAGGCCGAAAACAAGGCCCATTTCCAGCCTCCAGAGGTCCTCCAGAGCCTGGGAGGCCGTTTTCTCCCTCCCAGAGGCTCAGGAAAAGCCTCCGGAGCCTGGGGAGGGCAGAAATGCCCCCCACCATGCTGTAGGAGGCCAACTAGCCATGCCCACAATGGCCACACACACCCAGCAACCGGGCAGGGAACTCCTTGCTAAAATTTTTGAAGTCCACCCCTGGATAAAGGAAGTTTCTTTAGAATAGTGCTTCTCAGCCTTGACCACTTTAAGATGAATGGACTTCAACTCCCAGAATTCTCCAGCCAAACACACTGACTGGCAAATTCTGGGAGTTGAAATCCACCCATCTTAAAAGTGGTCAAGGTTAAGAAACACTGCTTTAGACTAATCTTTTCCCATCTTGGCACCCTTCAAATCAAATTTTGTCCATACATGAAATCACAATTTGCTGGGGAACTTAGATCTTCTAGCTCAATATTGGCTACCAAAGCCTTGTTTAAACTGCTGGCTTCCAGTTTTTTGGGTTTTTCTGAACCCCTGCAAACCCCCAGCAGCCCACCCCTGCCTTTATCACATTTATCACATTCCTTTATTATCAATATCCTTTAGTATCAATAAACGGGAGCACTGTCTATATGCCACCTGTTGAATTTCGGGCTATTCCAGACTGGAGGCAGAACGGAGGTGGCACTCTGAAATGGCATCTTGCCATACAGTTTAGACTTCTCTACTGTCTTCGCTTGGAGCAAAGGTTGGCTAGGAAACTCTATCCAGGCCTGTCTCCCAGCCTGACTCAGCAGAGGAAAAATGTTGTGGGCAGAGCAGCAGGTCAGAATGAAACCCAATTCCAGAAGCACATGGTAGAAGGCTCGCCTTAAATTGCAGCATTTTAAGACCGTGGTCTCAGCAAGGAAGGAAAGCCCGTGGGTCCATTTCAAGGAGGTGGTTCATGTGGGCCAGTGTGAAATTCAGCAGCACTTCCATGCCCTCTGAATGGAGGCCCCATTCCGCAACCAGCTGTTTTGTTGATGCAAACATTCCTCTACTTAGGAACAGATTACATTCCAAGAATCTGTTTAAATGACCTTTTTGTTCGTAAGTCCAACCGAGTATGTATGTATATATTACTTTACTTTACTTTATTGCGGTCATAGACCAGAAACCAAAGCATCCAAGACACATAGCTGGCACACGACCAGACTGGGTTACAAA
>JANHZT010001904.1:374951-387911 GCA_032468215.1 Stegonotus admiraltiensis | reverse complement strand
AAAGAAAATGGTTAAAAGGGGAAGAATAATGGAGAGAAGGAAGGGAAATAAAGCATTTATTAGTTGATTTAAGGGAAGTGTGCTAATAGTAGAAATTGTATGTAAGAAGCAAACAAGATTAACTATATTGTTAATTGTAAAATGGATCAGCAGATGTAATATGAAATATAATTTGGTTTATGGAAATAACTGAAGATATAAAATTAATAAATGATGAAATAAAATAATTGATGTTAGAATAAGAAATTAGGAATTAAGGAAAATAGATGGAAGGTTAAATTAAAAGGTTTCAATGTAAAAATGGAATAATGAAATATATTGTTAATAATCAAAAAATGTGATGGGGATTGCGAGAAACATATTCAATAAATGGAGAAAAAATTGGGGTTGCTCGGATACCATTTGGGAAAATATTGAACTGAAAATGAATACAACAATGGAGAGAGAATGGAAAGAGGAGTAGAGGGATAGAAGGAGGGGAGAATAGAGGGAGAGAGGAACAGAAGAAAGGGAAAAGGAGAGGAAGAAAGGGAGGGAAGATAAAAGTAGGAGAGAAGGTGAGGAAGGGAGGAGGAGTGGGGGAAAGGAAGGGGAAGGAGAGAAGGGAAAGGAGAGGAGGAAAGAAGAAATTAGAAAAGGATAGGAAGGGAAGAGAAAGAGAGAAGGAAAAGAAGGATTGTTGTAAAATAAGGGAGATGGAATGGTAGAAGGGCAACCCTAAGTATACTCAAACTTATTAGGATGAAGAACGAACTAATATGCATGTTAAAAGAGAATATATATGATTAACAATGGATAAGATAACCAACTGAAATAATGTTAAGAAATTAGGATTTGAGGGTGGATGGTGATACTGTTTATATAATAAGTATAGAAATATTAAGACAAGATAAAAAAGTAGGGGAAAAGAATATTTTGGCAGAAATTGAAACTATGTAAAATGTATTTGGATATGATAAGTTGTATAAGATATGATTTGGTCAATACTCTGTTCATAAAATACGTATGTGAAAGAAAAAAATCAATAAAACTTTAAACAACAATTCAGTGTCCAGGAATATTTGCAGGAAGATGATGTCTAAACCCTGCTTGAAAGCCTTACACACCCGTGAGCCCTTATAGGTAGTCCGGACTAGAAGTACAAGCTCTATCTTTATTGTAAGTTTATATTGACAGAATTTTGCAAGACTGAAAAATATTTCTCCCCTCCTTTCCTTTTGCTCTCTGGGAAAATGGGGCAATCTCATCTGAAACATTTCCTATGCCCTCCCTCCTGCTATGGGCTGAGATCTCGTACATGATAGTTGTCTAGTTGGCAGCACTTCCTCCTGCCTCCCAAAGTCATTGCCAGATACTTTTACAGGAACTGACCGCCAATAAATGCAAGAAAACTTTATCACATGCTATTTCGTATTTCAAAAATAATGTTTATTATAACTTAAAGGAAGCAGTAAATACCAGAAATAACAAATACCACAAAATTAGAAGGCGTATATAAGTCAAGAATCAGTACAAAAGACGACCATAAAAGCTCATGTGAGCAATGTGCTATAAAAACCTGAAGCATAATACTTTCACATGTTATGAGAAATGCTTGGTTTTTTTCAGTAACTTTTAAGTAACTGTACAAATGTAATTTTAATACTTATATGTGATTTATAAATATACAGATATATACATTCACAAAAATAATATCTTAACCATGCATTTGCAAAAGAAGGGCTTTATTAGATCATATTTCTAAACAAAACTCCAAAATCTACCCTGATTCAGAGAATGCTTGATTGTTTTTTTCTGCCTGTAGATCTCAACAATAGCAGAGAAACTAATTGCTTTCATAAGTGTATATCCACAAATGCAGTAGCAAGGACTTCTATTAAATACTTTGGAGCTGCAATTCTATTCATTCTTGTTTGAAACAAGGATACAAGAGGATTTTCTTTAAAGAAAGTCTGCATCAGATTAATCTATAAACTATCTTGATCACTTTATGCTCTATAAGGCTAGTCCAGAAATAATTTTTGTTATCATCTGTATATATTGAAAAATAAAATTAAATAAATCAAGGTCTTAAAAAGTAACAGGTAAATTTCACCTCCCTGAAATTTTGGGAATTCGGGGCTTACCTGTCATTAAGTATACTTTATATACTTCTCTGTAGGAAAAAAAAACAATTTCATTTTTCACTTGTTTTACATAACTTATACAACTGGTTATCAACGAAAAAATTATTCTAGTATTAATGTGCATTCTGAGTGAAGGACAGGAAAAAAAGGAAGAACGGACATTTAAACAGGGAACATAAATCACACTATCTGGAATTTCACATCCTTAGTTTGGCCTAATTTTGAGTACTGCTTATGCTAACCTAGATGGCTACCAGTAATAAAATCAGACAGGCAGATATTTGATGAGATTCAGAGAAGGTGGGAGTGAGAATAGCTTTAAATACCAATAGCAATAGCACTTAGACTTATATACCATTTCACAGTTCTTTACAGCCCTTTCTAAGTGGTTTACAGAGTCAGCATATTGCCCCCAATAATCTGGGTCCTCATTTTACCGACCTCGGAAGGATGGAAGGCTGAGCCTGGTGAGATTCAAACTGCCAAATTGCAGTCAGCTGGCAGTCAGCAGAAGTAGCCTGCAGTACTGTACTCTAACCACTGCGCCACTATGGCTCTTATATAAATGTTTGCTTTTCAACGTTTTCAACACAGTATCACATATTGCAAACTGGCACAATTATGCCCACCAAACACGCACTGCTCTATATTTAACATATCTTATAATTTCAAAACATCTCTCATTTTTCCAAAGCTTTACAACAATTACATGGATTTCACAAAAAAGCAAGATTATCATAATCTTCAACAAATCAATATTTCACTATAAGCTACATAGAAGAGACAACAGCAGCCCATACATTAAATCCTCTCTCTCTCTTTTTAATGCTGATAAGTTCCTAAGTTACAAAACAATTTTCAAACTAATGGGTTTTGAAGTTTCAGTTTTTTTACAGGACCATCTTGGTTCACATGAAATTGGCATATCTCAAAATATAATTTGAACATTTAAAAAGCTGTAGCCACTTCAGTTGTGCGTCGACCACCAACTTTAACAAATTCACGGGGGAATTTGTCCAGCTGTTCATATGCCAGCCGTCCGTCTTCTCCTGAACAGCAACAAAAGAAAACAACAATAAATGTTTCATCTTTTCAACCTGTGGTTCTAAAACTGCAAATCACAATCTTGCACTGCATGACATGGCAAGACTGGATGTAGTATCTTGACATTTCAAAGAACTCTGATTATGGACAAGGATTGGGTCTCGTTTGAGTCAGCCTGGAGTCTTGTTGATTTCATGGAAGGGGCCTTTCAAGTTTTCTTGGCAACAGTAATAGCAGTCTTTTGTCATGGGCTTCTTTCAGATTTTTATTCTTACTTCCTAGTGTAGCCTACAGCCCTGCAATTTTCTATAAGAAATCTTACATTTCCTCTCAAAAGACGAGGGAGGAGGAGGAGGAGGAAGGAAAAGGAAGACAGAGAAATTGCTCCTTCTTACTTTTGGCCTCTCCTTTCCAGGGGTGAAATCTAAAATTTGTTACTACCAGTTCTGTGGGCGTGGCTTGGTGGTGGTGGGGGTAATGTGACGGTAGGCGTGGCCAACTTTTTTTTTTTAAACTTTTAAAAGCATTTTTTCTACAACCTCTTCAGCAGAAGAAATTGCAGAAAAAAATGCTTTTAGAAGCCTCTGACGATCAGGCAACTCAGCTGGGATCGCCAGAGGCTTTTAAAGGCATTTTTTCCTCTACAACCTCTTCAGCTGAAGAAGTAGAAAAAATGCTTTTAAAAGCCTCAGATGATCCCAGCTGAGCCACACTTTTTTTTGCTTTTTTGAGGTTTTTTTTACTTTTAAAAGCATTTTTTCGGCTGAAGAGGTTGTAGAAAAAAATGCTTTTAAAAATAAAAAAAACAGCCTCTGATGATTGTGCAGCTCAGCTGGATATGGGGGGTGGGCCGCAGGGATTTTCATAACCGGTTCTCTGAACCACCCACCGCCATCGCTACTGGATCGGGCGATCCAGTCCAAACCGGGAGCATTTCACCCCTGCTCCTTTCCTGAGAATTCCAGTGACAGTGAAAGCTTTTATACAGCAAATCATTTAATTATGCCACTATGTTCATGTCAATAGGAGATTAGGGGCTGGTAAATTTGGTAATACCTCATTTCTATTTTTTGTAGTTTTTTGATTAACCCTTCTCACACTAATATTTTGTCATGTTCACTAGATTTCTTTTTCCATTTGGAGTAAAACGAGATACCAGAAACATCATAAAAAATCCAACCTACCAAGAGAGAGCAAGGTTTCAGAAGCTGTATTCCTAACTTCTTCATTGCCAGACTGGCAAAGAGTGACCAACATTTTAATACTTTCAGTTGCCTACAGAACAGTTAAAGAAATAAATATGTAATTCACTTCTTGTATTACAGCAAATCTTCCTAGTGATTAATAGTACTGTATGTCTGGATTTTTAAACCTGTATATACAGAATATAGAATTACAGAGTTGGAAGGGATCTTGAGGTCTTCTAGTCCAACCCACTGCTCAAGCAGGAGACCTATGTCATTCCAGACAAATGGCTGTTCAATCTCTTCTTAAGAACCTCCAATGATGGAGCACCCACTATTTCCAGAGGTCAGCTGTTTCACTGATTGTTTTCACAATTAAAAAATATAAAAACATATGCATTTTCTCAAGCCTCCACAGCTCAAAGAATCTTGCTCAACCCCGGGCGCCCATGCAGACATCTGAAAATATCCTCCCAAGAAACTTCTCAGGTCTTCCAAAGGAGGCAATTGATGTCATGCTTTCAGCAGAGATACTTTGTTTACACAAGGATTCTTTACAAAGCAGCACATTCCAATGCATTTTAGTTTTATTAGTTATGCATGTTTTAAAATTAAAGGTATTTGCAGTGCTAAAAGATACATAGACACACATAGACTGATTACCTTATATATAAGAATAATAGACATTATTATTTATCTACGTTTTGTGTTATATGTACAGATAGTCCTCAATTTATAACTATTTATTTAGTGACTGGTCAAAATTACAACGGCACTGGAAAAAAGTGACTTATGACAATTTTTCATTCTTACGACCATTGCAGCATCCCCTTGGTCACTTGATCAAAATTCCATGATAATGGTTGCAGTGTCCTGGGGTCATGTTAACCCTAACCTATTGCGGCCTTCTGACAAGCAAAGTCAAAGCCAGATTCCCTTAACAACCATGTTACTAATTTAACAATGGCAGTGCTTCACTTAACAACTGTGGCAAGAAAGGTCATAAAATGGGCAAGATTCAATTGTTTTGTCTTATTTATTTATTTATTGATTGATTGATTGATTGGATTTGTATGCCGCCCTTCTCCCGAAGGACTCAGGGCGGCTCACAACAATAAGAAACAGAGAATACAAAGTTAAAAGACAAATTAAAACAGAATATCCAATAAATAAGGTTAAACGTAGGAATACCAATTCAAATTTAAGATTTAAGAATTTAAAAAGCTACGAAATCACTTCAGAGTCAACCCAGGCCCGCCCAGTTGGAAAAGCCAGGTCTTCAAGGCCCGGCGGAAGGTTCGGAGGTCGGGGATTATTGCCTTGCTTAGCAATGTCTTGCTTAGCAATGACAATTTTGGATTGAATTGTGGCCCAAGTCGAGGACTATCTGTACCATACTCTCAAATGACTTATGACAATTTATACAATAACAGTTAACTATAAAAATACATAATTTGTTGGTAGTGATGGACATTATGATAGACCATCTTGACACAATTATCCTTCAGTGTCCGAAATTAGATATACCCATTTCACGGGGTGGAGGGTACTTCTTGACTATAATCTATGCTAAAGGGGACAGGGGAAAGGAGGAATTATTCTCTTTTCTATTTCATCAACTCTCCTCGCTAAATCGTTGCATTGGACACATTCTTGTGAGAGAGAAGTTCCCTGAAGATGGGCTCCAGCATAAGTCTGAAAGCTCGGAAAACCAAACCTCTGGTCCCAGTGACCAACCCAGACTGGATCCTGCAACATTATCCTGGGACACATATATTTGCCTTCATTTGTAAAAACAGGTACGTAGGTGCTAATTTCAGCCCAGGAAACATTTCCATGACAGAAAAGATGAGCTATGCACAACAGGATTTGTCTTAGAAAGCTATAAAAGTTGATGGAGTTAGCAGAGATGGTGAAATTGACTGCTTTGATTAAATAAAAAGAATATAATTAATTTTGTTTTTACTTGGAAACTGCTTTTGGACTTTGCATTAGAGGTGGGAAAAAAATAAATATTTGATTTTCGCTTTGCTGATTAGGCAAGTTTGTTGTTATAGAAATGGCTAGTATATTATGCAAATGTATAAAGTTGAGGTTGTATGTTAATCTGCACCAAAAGGAGTCAGAAGTCAATTCTTTTCTTGTTTTTATGCTTTTTCCTCTTCTCCTTTTCCTCTCCTATGTTCCCATTATTTTCATTTTTCTTTATATTTTTGTATTTATATTCTGATAAACTAATAAAAATATTGAGGGGAAAAAGGATTCAAGTCTTAGAAATGTTTTTGTAATGGAAATATGAATGCATACACAGCACATGGGAAAACCCTATCCAGCCAAATAGCACCTTCCCATGTTTTTCAAATCATCATACAATATGAATCAGAGAGTACAGCCCCCTTTCCAAATATATTGTTAGACTATATGCATCAAATCCCTCCCATTTTGGTAAAGTAATATCTGGACAGCCGATTCAAGAGAACAATGCTCTTCTTGTTGTGTATTCAAGAGGGGTTATTGAAACCTCTGGTGGTTGGGTTTTTGGTTTTTTTGTTTTGGCTTGGCCTTTTGTAGTTCATGGGAAAGTCAAGAAGGCAGAAGTTTACCTGAAGGCATTTCAAGGCCAAGCAAGCAGCCTTCTGCAGATGGAGGCTGGGCTGGGCAAGGCTCTCGCAGTAATAAATTAAAGCCTGGAAGAAAAAGAGAGACCGTGAGACTGAAGAGCAACACCCCTTCAGAACAATAGCAAAAAAAATAAAAAATTTTTTTAAACAAATCATCTTCTGTTTAGAAAAATTAATTCACCAAATAAAAAACAAAGCAGTATTCAAAGGACAGCATTGATTGTTTAGGAAAGGAGTGGGGGGGGGAGGAAACCAATTACCACAAAAGTTTTTACTTCCTGCCACAACTATTCCTGAGTAGGATGCAATCAGAGATGTGTAAATATTCTATGAATGAAGCATCGTCCAATGTGTGGGAAAGCCGTGTTGAGGTCATGCCCAACCACAACATTTGTTTTGAGTGTTTGGGTCTGTGCCTGGTCTAAAGTGAGGCTATTCTAGGCTAAAGGAGTTAGGGAGGTTGCGGAGCAGGAAAAAGCCAGCCTTGCAAACTGGGGGAAGAGAAGGCTGTTGTGCATTGTTGTCTCTTACCCCTCAGCTACTCCCAGCACGGTATACCCCACTGGACCATCTCCACCAGTCTTCCCCGAGCATTCCCTCCCTCCCTGTAACTGCTACCAATATCCCACCACAGCATAGCCTACCAGCCTGCCCATCCCTATAGTATCCTAGCGCTGGTCATGCTCCACACTATATTCCCATTCACTTCAAGCAATCTGGCCTGCATCTCACTGATGTTAAGAGCAAAAAGCAGCATATGCAGGGATGACACTGATAAAAAGATTTCTGGCACATCAACAGGGAGGAACTGTTAGAAGGAACTAGATCCATAATCACACTTTCTTCTACTGAAAGATTTACCACCTCCCTGGAACAATGAGCAATGAGATCTAGCAATATGATCTTATTTTTATTGGTAGTCACCTTCAATTTATTATCTCTCATCTAGTCCGATACCAATAGTACATAGGCATTCAGAGAAGCTCTCTTATTATCTCAAGATATTATACAGAAATCAATTGGGTGTTATTGGCATATTGGTAGATACTCAGCAGTTTCATATTACTGAAAATCTGAGTAGTGCCACGAGAGACACCAAATTATAATATAACAATGGCTATTTTGTCTATATGCCTCCTAATGGTACCATTTGAAATCTATCTGAGAGTCAGAAATGCAATAAGTGGCTCCTATTTTTCCAAATTCTGTGCTAACTAGAAGAATAAACTTAAGCTACTGAGGGAGAGAAACATCTATTGGGTTAGTTAGCTGTAGTATGCTCAGCATGTTAATATAAATCCAGCCAATTGCAATTGTTTGATAAACCAGGTTCAAACTATCATTTAGCATGATGTTTAAACACATATAAAACCTGGTAATTCTACTTTTGTCTAATAGGTTTTCTCTAACACTTACCTTTTCCCTGAAGTGGTTGTTTTCTGCTGCAGCAGCTGACAATATTGTTACCACAGCTTCATAGGTTTCCCTTTTATTTTCAGTCAAAAGGACAGCCAAAGATTTCAGCACTTCTTGTTGTGGTGAGAGACTGATGGAGGTTAAATTGGCCTTGTTCTGCAAGAACTTTTCATCTCTTAAAGACTGTAGAGTTTGTACCATTAAAGCTAAAACACAAAGACATTTAACAATTTGTCCCTTTTTAGAGGAAGTTAACTGATTAGACTAAAAGATGCATTTGAAATAGCATGCAAATATCCAACAGTATCTGTGAAGTGTAGAATAATTTTAAATATGTGAAAATGAGCTATGTTACTACCACTGCTGAGTTCAATCTACAGTCTCCAGCATCAAATGTAGATCTCATGGCTGAAACACATGGCTTAATTTGTGTTTTACACCCTCTTTTTTGTATAGAACAAAATGATGAAGAACACCCTACATTAAAAATTCTGCCTTTGGTATAGAACACTTCTGAAATGTTCTGGAGTCCTCAACAACTTTCAGATGTTTTTCTACCATTTTAGTTTTTCCTACTAAAAGTATTGCTGAATTATGGAATTTGAACTTCTGAAGAGCCTGTTTCTTACCTTCTCTTGTAAGTTGAAGCAAATAGTTTTCCAGATCATTAACATTGTTATTAGCAAAATAGTTGTAATACTGAAAAACTGTTATGACTTCCAAGGGCAGACTGGAGGATAGGAGAGGTTCTGCACGGTCCAAGATATGAGAAATCAAAGTTCTGAACACTGCATATAACCAGATAAAAGTATTAGTTAGCAAATGAATCCTCATCAATAAGAGCAACATAAAATTACTAGAGGTAAGTTATTTTTAGAAAGGGTAATGTGTTTTAGAAAAAAAATAGACCACTTCATACTTTCTAGAAATTTAGAATTATAATTTCCAGAAAGAATCAGTCAGTATGACAATGATTACAGATTATGAAAACTGTAGAATATTGGCAATCTCGGGGAAACCGATTGGTACCTCTGCTCTACAATAACACTCAATTCAAAAGTCATTATATTTCTATCATACCTGAATAGAACAAATGGAAAGAAAAAAGGCTCCTGGTATTATATGACATGAATTCACTTAAAAATTTTATTGCTTAAATAAGGCGAACCGATAGTAAAAAAAAGCTACCAGTTCCTCCAAACCGATATTTCTGACGATCAGCTGTACCGCGTGATTTAAAATCGCTAGAAAGCAGGAAATCCTGCTTTCTAGTGAATCTGAATCGTGCAGCACAGCTGTTACCCCCTCACTGTTCTACTTACCTTCCCAAGCTTCCTTTTTCCATGCACAGTGTGCATTTGGAGCATACTGGGCATGTGCAGCATGTGTTTGGTGCACACTGTGCATGCGCAGCATGTGTTTGGTGCACACTGTGCATGCTCACGCAGCATGCATTGGTGAGCACTGTGCATGCACGTGTACAGCATGCACACTTGGCGTGCACTAGGCATGTGCACACATGCACACTTGGCATGCACTGCGCATGCACGGGCAGTGAACCAGTGGCAAACCGGGGAAGATTTCACCACTGTCCATGCCCATGCAGATATGTAATTATTTCAATATTAGCTAGGTACAGTGATATTTAGTCAACTAGCTAGTACTGTAAAATGAGATAGCGTACTTTGGCAAAAGGTTTTTTTGGATTTCAGTTAACATTAAAAATATTGCCATTGTAGCTATCTATCTCTGTCTGTTTTACACACACACACACACACACACACACACACACACACACACACACCATATTTTTCGCACTATTAGATGCTCCGGACGATAAGATGCATCTAGCTTTTGGGGAGGAAAACAAGAAAAAAAAATCTGCCTCGACCTCCCAGCAATTTGCCTCCTTGCAGCAAACAGCAAACAGCCTGGTCAGCTTCAGTACAGCCTGATTTAGCACAAGCAGCTGATTGGCAGTTGGATCGGCCTCCCTGAATACTGCCGATCAGTTGTTCCAGGTGGCAGGGATCGCCGCTGCCCATCGCCGCCGCCATTTGGCAGTGATAGGCGGCGGCGGTAATCTCTGCTGCCTGGAACGGGCCAAAAACAGGATGCGAGAAGGCCGAAAATGGGGTGTATGGAAGCCAAAAATGGGACGCGTGGCAGCGGCGATAGGCAGCAATCACTGCAGCCTGGGACAGCTGATCAGTAGTATTCCAGGAGACCGATCCAACTGCCAATCAGCTGCTTGTGCTAAATCAGGCTGTGCTGAAGCTGACCAGGATGTTTGCTGTTTGCTGCTAGGATAAAAAAGTGTGTCTTATAGACTGAAAAATATGGTATACAGTTTTCAATCAAAACTAATTTTATACTTCTGGAAAGTTATTCGTTTACTTGTTTATACTAATATTATGTAATATTGTATAATAATAGTATAATCACATACATGATGTTACAGAATTTAAGGCCGACACTGATGTACTTCAAGATTAAATGCTTATATAGGACTTAAATCTCAAATTATGTGACAGATCTAATATTTGAATCTTGAAAGACCAAATATTCAGCAGAAAGTACCAGTTATTATATTTTGAAATATTTGATTAATTACTGGTAATTACAATCTTTGCAACCACTTTTTTCTGGAAGCGTATTAGGTAACTGTACCTGTTTCTGAAAGTCCTGGACATTCGCCATTCACCACTGTAGAAAAAGTGATATCCAATTGTTTGATCATTTTGTCTGCAGAGGTATGATACAACCCAGAAGAATTGGTACACTTATTCCAGAAAGAAAGGAGGGATATCTTTTTCTGAAATTCTGGAATTGCTAATGGAAAAGAATACCATAATACTGAATTATTATAAATTAACATTGGACAATAATCAGTTCTATATTGAAAGTAAATGGGTAGAAATTAGTAAAGGGTTATATTTACTTGGAAAATGGAACAAAAATATTGTTCTTTGACTGGAAAGATAACAATAATTTACCAACTATGTATATCATTTGTAGGCTCTAGGTCAATGTTTTTTAACCTCAGCAATTTTAAAATGGGTAGACTTCAACTCCCAGAATTCTCTAGCCTGGCTAATGGAACTATAGAGGTTAAAATGTCATGCTAGAAAAATGTTCACTAGGAGAGAGGTCACAGGTAGTCTGCCTTTGCTGCTCTTCAGACAACAACTCCCTGTTTTAAACTGTTTTTTCCTCATGTCCTTCCTTGTAATAACTTGGAATTCTGTGCCCAGGATAGTTGGGCACACTGTTCTTTGCCTGAGCTACTGTCCTTTTTCATCCAACTTGATTTTGTACATATTCCCCTGGTTTAATTAATACTTTTCGCCGAAGAAATCTGCAGGGAGCTGAAACTTTATAGTCTATTCCCACATAGGCTTACTTACAACAAAGTTCATGGTATTTAAATCAGCCTTACACTGAATAAATAATTGTACAACAGCAGTCTTAAAAGAGTAGATCTGAACATGCACAGAAAAGTACTGCATAGTATAGAGTAAGAAACAGAAATACATAATCATATATTCACATGAATATTGTCTATGCTATTTCTCACCTTCACTTATAGGTCTGAAGCTTCCCAGGATCTCACTGCTGATCTCTGCAAGATTCTCAATCACTAAAATTTGTTGGGATAGTTTATCCAGAAGAGACCTTGTGACAAAGGGAGTTCTGCTAGAGAAGACAATTTGCTGGTAAAATAGGAAAGAACAGCGTAAATATTCCTCATACAGAACCATCATTAATTAGGTCAAAAGTCCAAATGTGAACGAATGCAAATTTATCAAAGAATGTTATAACTTTATGTATTTTACAAACATGATCTTTATCATACACTTTAAAAATGGGATTCAAATGTGATATGCTTCTGTTAATTGGTAACCAGCTATATTGGATTGTGTATTGGATTCTATTATTTTGACTTTGAGAATATGTGCCTTGCATCTAAATAGAGGATTTAGTATATTTCTCTAGTAGTGATCTCTTTTCTCAGCAAAGTAGATAAAGCACAGTAAACAGATTTGCTACACTATTTTAAATATGCCATATTTTCCTCTGAATATGACGCATTTACTTCAGAGAAAGAAAACCCTACTTTTATGATTACTGTACACAAAAATGGGGGTGGGGAATACTTCCATTATTTTAGTCTCACCGAGTGCACAATAATCCACCTGAACAATTCCTGGGAGGGAGGAGGAAATTATGCTTTTTATATGATTTTAGGCTGATCAGTGACCAAAACAAATATTTATTTTATATTATTATTTATATCCCACCTTTATTGTTTTTATAAATAACTCAAAGCATATGTACATATGTAATACTCCTTTTTCCTCCTATTTTCCATACAACAACACATCTGTGAGATAGATTGGCTGAGAAAATGTGACTGACTCAAAGTCATCCAGCTGGCTTTCATGCCTAAGGTGGCATTAGAACTCATGGTCTCCAGGTTTCTACCCTGGTGCTTTAACCACTAGACCAGTGGTAGGCAAACTTGGCTCTTTCACACCCTGTGGACTTCAACTCCCAGAATTCCTAAGA
>JANHZT010001904.1:343762-357221 GCA_032468215.1 Stegonotus admiraltiensis | reverse complement strand
GGAAAGGAAAGGAAAGGAAAGGAAAGGAAAGGAAAGGAAAGGAAAGGAAAGGAAAGGAAAGGAAAGGAAAGGAACCACAACAGTCAAAGTCTAAAACAAAAACCCTCAAAATATCAACAGATATACATTGGTCTCTTAGGATGCTCCAAGTTAACAATCTTCAGACTTTTCTACTGATGTATGAAATTAAGTGTATATATGAATTCAAGTGACTTTCAAGGGAAGAAGAATGTTAAATTATAAATTCACAAATTTCTCAAGAGGCAATATTGTCTACTAAAGATGCTTCTGTTCCACTCACACTAATAAATTAAGGCAGAGATATGGATATCTTTAATACCTACCCAGCTATTTATTCATGCAATTGTAAGTGTACAGTATGTTCCAGAGGTGTTTATATTTTTAATTAGTCAAATATTGATCTCATATATCAAGTAATATCAATATTTACAATTTCTAGCAATGAGACTTTTTTTAATCCTACAAGGGTGTAATAAAATGTATGCAAAAATAAGCATCTTGTAAGTATAATTTTTTGATCTTAAAAGGTATTTTAACCTTTTTACCCACATCTTTAAGCAAGACAAAAAACTTTATAAAATTTGCTGTAAATGCTTGCTATTTCAATGAACATGAGACATTTCAATAGCTTTAGAAACAAAGCAGAAATATTTGGAAAACTTAATATCCCAAGAGGTGAGTGAAAGAAAGCCTACCTCTTATCTGAATTGAACTGTCCTCTCTGTGCTGTCAGAAACCACACACAGAGATCCCTTGCTGAGATGTTTGTGTAGAAAATGGCACGAGAGGCAAGACAATTACCTTTCATCTTGATGCAAAACTCCCCCATTAAATTTTCCAGCTCTCCTTCAATGGCACACATGTTCTGTGTAGGAAAACAGAAGACTAATATCAGATCAACTATTCCAAATGAACTATGTAAAGGTATCTTAAAAACAGATTGAACTGTGTTCATTACCACTAATTATAATGTGGTGATTTCTGAAGCAGGCCTTGGTTGAGTTTATAACAATAGTATTGAGCGGGAAAAAAATCAGTATTCCCTTGGAAATCATGCTTTCTTGGTTACCCAGGGATCAAAATCCAATAGTTTCTTCAAGATCACTGTGTTTTATTAAAATGAATCATATAAGCAACTATTTTTTCTGTCCATGGGTTCAAATATTCTAGCAGGACATTTGGAAAACTATGATGAACAGTTGCTTTCAATAGCAAAAATACCCAATGAAATACAAACACAGGCACGCTTGATACACAGGACTAAGCATTTGCATTAATTTCCACATCAAAGTGCTATTTGTTTTGGTAATCGTAAGTTATGCTATAAATTATTGTACTTCCATCACATATTAAGACATTGAACTTCATTAAGCAAACATGTATTCCTAGATATATATTTGATCAATTCTACACCAAAAGTTTCTACACACACACACACAAACACTGATTTTAATTAAAATTACTAAAATAGTCATGCTTGATGAAGAAGCAAATCCTGTCTAATAGCTACAGGAATGTTAATATTCCACTTCGAGTTACTCAAATGTCCTAAAATACTGTATTCTGGAAGGGGATCTTTGCTTTACAAACTACTAACTCTGCTGTGAATTCAACACAACGTTTCAGATTTGATTTTAAAATGGTGCACTGGCCTACAGCTTTTAAAACTATGGTGCCTTTTCCTGAGATTGTGTAGCATCTGCAAAATGTAGAAGCATTCTTCTAGAAAATAGATACAGTGGCTTTAATTAGTTCCAAATGGATCTTGCTAGGCTTCTACTTGGTGGGTCAAATTTTTCAACTTTCAATTTCCAAGCATTAGGGGTACTCAAAAGATGTGACATGCCTTGGGGATTGTAAAGATATTTTGGTTACTTTAATAGAATTTAGATGTGCTTGATAAGTAACTACATATCATAACTTTTTAACATTTTGTTTGTTTCATTCCTACAATCTTGCTTACCATATTTTTCAGAGTATAAGACGCACCTTTCCCCCCCCTAAAAGAAGGTGAAAAAAGCCTCTGAAACCTCCATTTGAGAGGCTGAAAATAAAGCCTCTGAAATGGAGGCTTCAGAGGCTGAAAAAAAGCAAGGCGCAGAGCTTCCAACCAACGAACTTGTGGCTAAAGTTCACCTCTGGGAACAGCTGATTGGGGATATTCTGGGAGGCCGATCCACCCCCAATCAGCTTTTTTCTTATTTTCCTCCCCAAAAACTAAGGTGCGTCTTATACTCCAGTGCATCTTATAGTCTGAAAAATACGGTATGTTTGCTCTAAAGCACTTTTTTAGAATCAAACCTCATGTGCTAAACAGGCTATATTTTATGGCAGAATACACAATGCTGCATAAATGTAATAATTATCACTGTAAATAAATTCTATACATTTTTTTTAAAGTCCATAATCTTTTTTCCCCCACAACAACTGAATCTTTCTATTACAGTAATTGCAATTGCAATAGGAAGTCGAAAGTAGATCATCTTATACCTCGGTATATTCTTTATAGGTTTTGTTGATTTCTGATAAACTCTCTCGAGCTGCCTTGCTAGCAGGGGACAACCCATATGCTTGCTTCATTTTGCTGGCACCATCACGAAGTCGCCTTTGGATACAGTAGGCTTCAAAGAGTTCATCTACCTGATAGGAAGAAAAACAGCAAAACTGAGAGGTAGAAGGGAAAAAAGAAAAACAATCAAAAACAATCAAAAGGTGTTTGAATTATTCAGGTGAAAATATAGTAATTCATAGGGCAAACAATTTCAGTGCTGATGGTGTTTTTGTATGGAAAATAATTATCTGTGTAAATGACATCATTCTCTTGTCTCACAACAACTATTTTTCAAAAATTAATATTTCAGTTTCCCCAATGAATAACGGGGAATAATGAACAATTATTATGGTCAGGCATTTAAATTTTATGCAAACATTTTTTTATTAAGGTTTCTTTCACCACCAATAATAGCTGCACGTAATAATTTTTGACTCTGATAATTTGATTTAATTCACAGAATAAGTAAAAGACAGCAGCAAAATGACACTCTGGTATAAGTAGAAAACATTTCCACTGACAGAAAGCTAGGGACTTGATTTTTATTGATTCCCCATTGTACTCTAACCTTTTTCTATTTTTCTAATGATTAGAAGACTTTTTGAAACATTGTAGTAGGATACTGCAGAAAGATATGCAATGAATGAAAAATATGTAGTATCTTTAATATGCATGGGAATAGTTTCCAGGAATAACAACAAAAAAGTAACTGGATGCAAGAGACTTATCAGCAGATTTTACATATTAGACAGATCCAAACAAAGCACTAAAAAAATGAATACAGGAGGTCCTTGACCTATGACTAGTGTCCGTTTGACGTTACGATGGATCCTTGTTACCTATGACCTGATTCAAAGTTCTGATGGTCATGTATGAACATTGGGCACTAGCAGCTCAGATATGGTAGCCTAAAACAATCCAGATCAAGCAGTAGGATTTATTTATTGAAAAATGTGTAGGTTCCTGTAAGTTACAGATGCCTATAAATGAACTCTTTGTAACTATCAAAACTATTATCTATTGGTCTAGTATGGCATCTGAAGATCAGAACACATGACCATAAAAATTGTCACATTACAGTATTTACTTCTATTAACAAGACTGCTGCACATGTACCACAAAACAGGAAGTTTTTTTCCCTTGTCAACTTGAGCAGATCTACCACAAACCCATCTGTGACATTCAAAAGCTGTCATGGCCACGTTTCCTTCCTTCCCTTCCCTTTCAAAACTTAAATTCAGGACTCAGCTTTCATCAGAAGGCTAATGTGCATTGCTTGTCCTACTGATAAAAGTTGTGCAACTTTCCTTGAAATGTTTTCAATTACAATCGCTTGTGTTTTCTTCTAAAAGCCTTGCTTCACATAAAGTTCTCCATGTTTGTTACCATGGGTTACAGAACAACAAGCTAACATACTGAGCAATTTGGATGTGGATTTAGTTCTGTAGCAACTCAGTCTTATGTAAAACATTGAAATCATTTTGTTCTGAGTGGGAGGGACTCAAACACAAAGTACCCACTGCATGAGCTTGCTAGCAGGAAACATGCTATTTTGGATTTATTTTCTTGATGAATATTTGATTTATGAGCATAAAATAAATAAGACGATTATGTTTTGAATGTCCCATAAAAGAAGGTTGATTTTTAAAAAAAACCACAAGATAATTCTATACTGTGTGACGTCTACTATTACAGAAAAAAGGGAACATAATCTAAATGCAGGTCAACCGCATGCAGCAGCTGTCAGTCCTGGAAGCCATCTTTTACTTTAGATCTTCAGGGTTGCCACATTTAGTGCTGTGCGAAACTGGGAGGGGGGATTGTATGGAGTTGGAGAGATATGTAGCCATAATAACATTCTTTTCTCTGAGAGTCAAGGACATCCTGCCCTGCGCCTGGAGTGGTGTGACTGGGAGGCATCTCCAGCTGCGATGGTGAATTGATTGGACCATGTGATGGACATGTGGGTGCTAGGGAAGGGACTTGGAGTTTCTTTGGGTGGGGAAAACCTGGAAGCTTTCAGATTTGGGTTTTCCCAGATGTGCCAATATGACATCGCTAATAAAACGGAACTTTGAGGAACTTCAAGCCTCAGAGTCTTCTTTGGTTGGGGGTGTTACTTGGAACCCTGACAGAAACCTTACAGTTAATTTTATTTCAGTTACATGCACCATTTTCAAAATACAAATGGCAGAAATAAAGACTCATGTCCTAAAATATGGCCTTCAGCAATAGGCACTCAGCATGACTGAATAAAGTGCTTTGTTGCACTTAATGGTGTGAAATATTTTATTGTACAAATGAAAGAGAAGTAACAACTCTCTGAATGTGCCAATGAGATTCCATGCACATACAAAAATTATGTATCATGCAAATATAGAGACAGGGAGATAATGAATTATTAATAGGGGATGACCCTAAAAAAGTATTATAAACATTCTGACAATTGGATGAAAATTAAGAGCTCTGTTTAAGACAGCATTTTCCGTAAAAATGAAATGTTCCCTCTAGAAATGTTTCATCTAGAAATGTGTTTATCCTTCAGGCAGGGAAAGATAAGGCTGTTAATAGTACATTAATTCTGTTATCTCACCTCATTTACTCTTGTTCCAGGTCAGTTTGACACAGACTTGCTATGAGCGAGAACACCTTGAGGAACATGCAAATTCCCTTATAGGCTGTACTAGAGTATTCTGCTAATTTGCAAGCCTTAATCTTAATTACTTGCAAGCCTTAATTTATGTTTATCTAAAGAACTGCTTTGTGAGATGGTTTCTCTAAACTACCAGATACAGTATTGCTGGGCAGGCTTTTTTGAAGAACAAAGTTGGAAACAGAATGAAAGGAAGTTAATTACCTTACTGATATGAAATTCAAGCTTTCTCATATATCTTTCAATTGCTTTCATTTGCTGAAAAATAAAACAATCATAATAAGAACAGATATCTGAATTTAGCTGAATCATTGCATCCTTTTCTGTATGTCTAATATTTTCATATAATGCCAATTTGATATCCAAAAGTAATTCAATACTTCCTTGAAAATGAGAAGCTTCAGCTCTATCTGGGCAAGGAAGACACCAGAATTAAAGTGCTTTTAATTTTATTCTAAATTTACAAAATAATCACTAATGGTTTTGGACAAAACAGGGTTTCTCAGTTCCATTAGATGTATATCAAGTTACTGTATAACAGGGTTCCAAACCACATAATCAATATTTTATGCACTTACTGAGATGTTCCTATAATCACCTTAGGCAAGAATCTTCAAATCACTTTATTTGAAATTGATTTTTTTGGACTGAAAGTGGTGTTTGCCAAGTAAATGGAGGAAAAATGATAGATAGGATTTTTACTTTATAAATTCTCTAACTAATGTGATGCCATGCTGCAGTCTTCTCCAGCTTTTAATATGTGTTGGAACTACAACATCCACAATTTCTAATTAGCAGGAAGATTTTTTTTCTGCTACCACATATAATTGAGATTATTTGTCTACTGAAGTATAGTTATTACAAAACACTTACCTTGTCAAGTTCGTACAGCACCCCCTGAAATGAATGAAATGAATGTATTACTAAAAATAAGATGCTCTTTCAATGAAGACATGAGTTTTAAACATAGTGCCCTAACAAATTGAGCCAAAATGAATCAACTGCAATAAATAAATTACATTTTTTCAGACAGTCCAGGGTGAGAAGAAATAGGGGAACATAAATTCAGTTCTAAATTTTCCAGAAAACGTTTACATGCAAAGGCACAGGCAAACAGATAAAATAGCTTCCTGACATTATTGTAATCACTCATGTAAAGAGTGGCCCACACTGTCTAAAACAGATTTAATATACAAAAATGCAACCATAATTGTCTATTTTGAGAAAAGTGGTTACAATAACCGATTGGAGTACTGTACTAAGTTTTTACAAATAAATTATCTCTTTTCTCCCAGTATCTTCTTCTCACTTTGCAAAAGTCATTATTACACAAAAATAATGATATACATTGTTCATTGTAGTAAATGTTGAAATAATATGATATAGATCTAAGGGGAAACACATTTGTGAAAACAAAGATCTGGTATATCAACATCATCTGGTAATATAGGGATATTTACAATCAAATGCCTGAAGTGGCAGAATATATATTGTATTTGTTATAAAACATAATTAGCCCTTAGTTTCATATGCAGCATCCCAACATTAAAACCCAATTCTTAATTTCCTTGCTTAGCACAGAGTCCTCTGCTATTCTGAATCTTTAGACAAGCATACCAGCCGTGAATTTCTTTTCATGTCCTTCAATTGAGTACTTAATTTATCCAGTTTTGTTTGATGAACTTCTAAATATTCACTGTAAAGAGAATACAAAATTGAAACATCAGCAATGTTATATTCCCATATAAATCTAAATAAATGTAAATTTTTAAAGATGAAGCATTATTTCTTTATAGAGTAAATATTTGGCTGAAATAGATACTTTTACTCATAAATACAGTTCACCTGTGGAAGAGAAGACAGAAAAGTCAAATTTTGCAGATGTGATTTATAAAATATAAATAAAAAATTACTGATATGCATAAAACTTTCTCACTTATGTTCACCGTGTCCTCAGAGGACCACAGATAGCTGCAATAACCCAGTGTTGGTGAACCTTTTCGGCACCAAGTGCCGAAATGGGAGCGCGCACATGTGTGTGCTGGAAACTGGAAGAGCAGCCACCTGGTGCACGCATCTTCTGGTTTCTGGCACGCACATGTACGCCGGCCACCTGGTCTTCCAGTTTCTGGCATGCATGCACATGCAAAGACCATCTGGCTGCTGCGCATGTGCACATCGGAAACCAGAAGAGTGTCAAAATTCGAATGTCAAAATTCGCCTGGACCACAGGGGAAGGGGGAGGCACCGGAGATGTCAGTGATGGGAGAGGGAGGAGCCCTGCATGTGGGGGCCCTCCGCCAGCACTGCCGGCTACACCTGCCCTTTCGGGGGTTGTCGTACCTCCCTGTCTGCCCCCTGGTCCACGTCAGGGTGGCGGTATATCCCTACTGACGACCCGGTTCCACAGCCCCGGACAGGGAGAGAAAATTGGGAGGGGAATGCCGCCTCCCTCTGTTGGAAAGCCCAAGCCCCTTCCTGGGGACAGAGGGAATGGGAGTCAGCGTTCTTGGGGCTCAGGTTAGGGGGCCAGCAGGCAGGAGAGCTTCGCCCCAACTCTGGCCGAGAAGAAGTGCCCTCCCGCCCCCAGGCTGCCACCGAGAACAAGCCAGCACAGGGGAGATGATCTTCTGGTTTCCGGCACACGCATGCGCACCAGCCAACTGATCTTCATGCATGCATGCGTGCCAGAAATCGGAAGACCAGGTGGACGATGCGCATGTGTACTCCAGAAACAGAAAGATCATCTCCCCAGCGTGTGCATGTGCATCAGGCAGCTGCTCTTCTACTTTCTGGTGCTCCAGTATGCCTGAAGACCAACTGGCCAGCACGCCGGAACCCGGAAGAGCAACAGGGGATGGCTCACATGCCCGGAGAGATGGCTCTGCGTGCCACTTCCCACACATGTGCCATAGGTTTGCCATCACTGCATAAACTCTCGCATCAGAATCACACTTCTGTTTGCTTAACAACCATATTATTTGAGACAGGTTCTCTCATTCTTACAATGTTTTAATATATTGCAATAATTGCAGCAGGCGTGGAAGAAAGTGAGACTGGAAAAAAGGTGCATTTATCAGTTAAAGGCCAAATCACAATGGACATGCCATTCTTTCTAGTTTTCGAAGACAATTGACAAAGCCCTACATAACTACTCTCACCCAATTCCTAAAGTAAGTTGACCAACAGTTAATTAATATCACTAGGCTGAAATATACCACTGTTAGAAACAGAATTTCCTCATTATTGTTACAAACCATGCTAAATGCAAGACATTAGCATAGCATGCCATATCCCCCAGAGTTAAACACAGGATCATTTGGGCATCAGCTGAAATAACAAAAGGTAGAGATTCTTGCAGCTATTATGCACTAAAACCGAAAGATAAAAGGCATCTGTTGGACTGAAACTATCCAGATGACTAAACATCTATGGATTGTGCAGATCAGTCTTTAGGCTATCAACAAACTACTTTTGCTGGTTGGAAACTCATTAGCTATCTTTGACATCAGTAGATAAGTTCTTGTTTATCACACAGAACTTTTTTTTTCTTTTTGAGCAGTACATCCAGCAGTAATAAAAGCTCTTACTCCAATCCATTCTTCAAGGCCTTGTAAACTTCCTCCATTCTTTCAGGCTGAGGCTCCTTAGCTGAGCTGTTACTTTTGTGCCCCAAATGGTGTGCTTTCTTCACTTTGGCTTGGGGTTTTTTGAGTGCAGGAGAATTCTCAATAAAGGAATTACATCTACAAAATGAAAATGGAAAGAGTTTTTCCTTGGAAACAAATACATTAAATGTGGAATATTTTAATATTTTCTAAGCAGCATTTCCTAATGTTTTCAAGCAAAAAAACATAATGTTGCCTGCCAGAGAAGTAAAAGGTGATGGGTTATGAAGCCATCATGGCAATTGGCTAGTCAGCATCTGATATTTAGCTTGCTAATGAGTTCAGGGCTTTTATCATTCCATTCAGTCATTTACTTAAATCTGCACTATGACCTATTGCAAAGATTTAGTGGAAGTAACAACAAATTAAAATACACCATACGTATTCAATAAAATGAAGAAGCTTGATGAACAGCTATAACTTGCTTGGTCACTTACAACAGTAAGTGGCATCATGGCCTTTAGTAGCCATTAGCCATTTTAACTCATTTTCAGGCAAAGTGTAAATTATTACAAAACAAAAATGTGATCTCAATGAGCTAAGCAACTTTGAATTTGCTTAGTCCGTTTGAATTAAACTTGTGCAGAGAAATTCCCTGGCAGCTTCAGCCAGCATCAAGTTTAATCCTTGCTGCAAAATGCAGCCCTAAGAAAACAGAGATTTGTAGTACTTCCATCAAAAGCAAAAGAGTTTTAGTATTAATGGATGGTCACTTAAAAAGCACACAGTACATGAATTAAAGGTAAAACCTTTCTCAAAACAGAAAAGAAACAATATACATGTCCTTCAAAAGACAGGGTCAGCTGTAGGTTTGAAAATTGTTTAGGCAGATATTCTTGCAAAGTGGTGGACTGTAACAGGCTGCAGCCATGTTTCTCAATCTAATCATCATATGTTTCCCTAATGCATATGTATCATTGTACAGAGCACTGTGGGAGATCTAATATGTTCAGTATTAAATAGAGAATGACATTTAATATGAAGACCTATTCAGATTAATGTAATCACCCCAGCCTTATGAAATATTGCTGTAAATGGTTTACCTGGACCTACTGTATAACTAGGTGTAAAAGAATAAAAATATTTAAACAAAGCAAATAGTCTGATTCAGCCTTATGTTTTTATCTTTTAACTGATTGTGGAGGATGAGGAAGAAGCTGTTTTCATTTTCAGCCCTCCTTTCCATTCCATCGTGTAGAGTTGATGGAAGCTTATTGGAGTAAAAGAGGAGATCAGGTCAAGTAGATAACCTTTGCAAAGCTTGTCTAATAGTTGTTTAAATAGCTATTTTGATCACAAACAGATTGTCAGATTTATAACAGAGGCAGAGAACCCCCCTGAAATAAGAACAGATTTCCAGAGCTAAAGTGGTTGAGATATATAAATTTTCCTTCAGTTTACAGCTTGACTTTGGAGATGATACTTGCCTGGATCGTCTTTCTTGAAGACCACTGAAACCAGCAAAGGACTGACTTCTAATAATCCCATTAGGGCCTCCTGGAGACAATGAATGAGATCCTACTGACATGATTTCTGGGGATCGTGAAGGTATTTCTGGAAGATACAACAGTAAGAATATCAGCCAAAATGGTATGGTACAAGTGGGTTTAAATCAAGTCCTAATAACCTCTAATAAAAAAATAAATGATATAATATTCATACAATTTAATCATAATTGTTAGGGCTTGATACTGTATTCAAGTCTCTGAATATTGGCAATATAGTACAGTATATGCACACTAGCATAGTCTATTTCAGCCTGGAGCCAAAAAATGTGTTTGTATTAATCGGTGAAAATATATCATTTTATTTCTGTGGATTAACAAGTTCAGTTGTTCAATAGCATTTGTATCAATGGCATATCCAATACACTGCTAGAATCAACGCTAAATCCCTATACTATTAGATTAAGAAACCATAAACTAGAAATTCAAACTTGACAGATTATTTTGCTTAAGAGTCTTTACATCCATCAAAAATACAGCAAACTACCCTAGTAGTAAAACATAGGCTTAGGTGCTAAATTGAGAACCATATGGAATTATACAACAGGAATTCTTGTCCACAGATAATAAGAAAGCAGAATCTTTTTTATTTTTTAGAAACTTAGAACTATGACTTTAACATTAAATATTGACTTTCAGTAGTTATTTATATGCTTACTTAGAGGAAAATAATCATGGTAAGCAGTGGTGGGTTGCCCCTGGTTCGCACTGGTTCTATAGAACTGGTAGTAAAACCGGCCGGAGGTTCCACCCACTGACCCCTACATCATCAAAACGCTTCTGCACTTGCGCGTGGCCCCACTACGAACTGGTAGTAAAGGTAAGTAGAACCCACCCCTGACGGTAAGTCTACATAGGACTGTGACATTAGCAAACTATAAAACATTTTAACTTCTTGAAAGTGCTGAGAAAGGAACCTAATTATACAGTTGAATATTACAGAATTCCTGAACAACCATTGATAACTAACTCCTATTTAATACAAAATTTATATTAATCTCATGAACCAAATCAGACAAGAACTCTTTCCGTGCAATATATCTACACTTCTAAACAGAGGCTTTGAAAGAAAAAGCAAACCATTCCTTAGTCCTGGAAAGAGGACAGAGGCATCTGCAGGTTCTTGATGGAAAACAGAGATGGCATAAGCAATCATGCAATCAAAGCCCAGGCCTTTTTTCATGTACATCTCATGCATGAAGAAAAGGGCAGAGCTTTGCTCATGCCTGCCATCTTGACAACTGAGAAGGAATTCTAATGATTCCTATATTGTTGCTAATGACAGGGATCCAGTCCTAATTGGCTCTGCCTGGAGTAGATGATAATATTTTAATCATAAAAAGAAATGATGGAGAAATATCCTTATGATGATTCTGCTACTCTGAGGGTCCTAAAAATAATCTAGAGGGCTATGTTTGTGTCAGAGCAACATGAAAGATGTAGATCACCACCCACCCATTTCTGCACAAGGGGTGGCATATGGATAATTCTTCAATTAACAGCAGAGATGTAATGGGATTTTGTAGATAGCAAATAAAATCAAATCTTGAAATACTTAATGTGTACAGTACCTTTACTAAATACATATTCTTTGGGCAAATTTAGATTGTTTGGGGCATAAAAAATAGAACTGGAACCTGGTAGAGACCGCACTGCTGTTATCATTCAAACCATATTCATTTAGAGTATGAATATGGTGTATTGTAGAGTACTACATTCATGTATGAATGTAGAATCTTAAAAGAAACCGTAAAACTTTGGTTTTTTAGTATTTTGCGCTATTTTGGTTATACTCCTAAAATAAGCTCCTAAAAGTTGTCCTGAATTCAAAGGAGCTTTAAAGACATCAAAGATAAGCTTGATTACTGTTATGACAGTTCTAAAATTCCAATGCAGCTTGGAATTGCATTCCAATGCAACAGAAGCAGCATTTTAAAATGAATTATATAAGATATCTCTCAAAGATGTTCCTAGGACAGCTGAAACTGGGTTTTTCTGAGATTGTCAACATTACTTTCTATTTATATAGTAGATAAATCCATATAACTGTAATATAGTATTATATCCATACTATAGTATACTACCATATACTACAAATCCATTAGTCATGTTATAATCCAAATTTCCAAACTATTTTTTATCTTAAAATAGACCAAAATGAGTAACTTTTGGAACCATCCTATTTGTAAGATGTATGGTTTCCTATATCTATTCAACTTGAACTCCCAACAGATTCTGAATATAAATTTATTTAGGGTCACAGTATGCCACATTAACAGTTACTGAGCTGTTGCCTGGCTTATATGAGTAGCAAGAGCCGAGGTGACGCAGTGGTTAGGCTACTTCAGCTGACTGCTAGCTGCAGTTCGGCAGTTCAAATCTCACCAGCTCAAGATTGACTCAGCCTTCCATCCTTCTGAGGTGGGTAAAATGAGGACCTAGATTGTTGGGGTAATATCAGGGGTGAAATGCTCCCGGTTCAGACCAGCTCAGGCAAGTAGGTAGCGATGGCAGCGGGCAGTTCGGAGAACCGGTAGCAAAAATCCCTGTCCCCGCCCCCCATGCCCAGCTGAGCCGCGCGATCATCAGAGCCTTTTTAAGCTCTGAGGATCCCAGCTGAGTTGCCTGCTAATCAGGCAACTCAGCTTGGATTGTCAGAGCCATTTAAAAGAAAAAAAGTTTTTTAACCCTAACCCTAACCCTCCCTGCACCCAGCCTCCAGCTTGCTTACCTTAGCTGCAGGAATGAAGCGAGGCAGGAATGCCTGCCTCGCTTCACTTGCTCATTGCAATCCATTGCCTCAGCAAGCAACTGAATCTCCCTGCCTGCAATCAAGCTCATCGGTGAGCCTTTGCTGGCTGAGGAATTCTGGGAGTTGAAGTCCACAAGTTTTAAAGTTGCTAAAGTTCGAGACCCCTGTTCTATTAGATAAGTTTTTTCCCCTTTGGGAGCTTTAAAAAAATAGTTAATTAGGGTTTTTCTAATTGTTCTTTTTTTAGACCTAGCCATTTAAAGTTTAGGAAGTTTTAAATTTAGCTGCTTATATATAAAAATAAATTAA
>JANHZT010001904.1:304860-318708 GCA_032468215.1 Stegonotus admiraltiensis | reverse complement strand
AAGCTGAGAATGAGTTAATTCTCAGCTGTTTTAATAAAATCTGTTTTTTGGAACTGTTTTGCATTTAATATTAACTAAGTGGGCCTGGGTCACAACATAAGTGATGTGGTTATGTGACATTTCATTTTATGACTGCATTGTTTAGAAATGGAAATGCTGGTCCCAACTACTGTTGTTAACCAAAGACTAACCTGTACAGTGTAGTAGTATACATATTTTATAAATATGTTATCTTTATTATTATAAGCATATTGTAAATAGAAATCTCCATCAATGCTCATTATTCCAGTTCACACCCCTTGGTTTTCTAGTAAGCTTGCTATTAAGATTCCACAAGATCAATGCTACGGAAGGCGTACTCGTGTCCTGCTGATTGTAATGTTCATCAATGAAGACATGAAAATAATGTGCATGTTGCCTCTGATTTTCTAACATACCTGAGCAAAACACTGCAGCAGTCTAAAAACTCTCTTGGAAAGTTCTGGGAAACCCACAACTGCGTTATCCCTGCACTTGCTTTTGTGTTCACCCATATCCTTCAAACAATTTTGGTTTTCATAAGAGTTTCCAGGATGTCATATTTTGAATTAGTCTCATTTTAAATTTAATTTATCCAACACAAATGTTTAACATACGTACAAAGCCAGGCATTATTTATGTAAGAGTTATCTACATAGATTTTTTTTCTCTAAGGGGAAATATATAAACAAGGTAATTGAGTGGTACTAGCTCAATAAAATGTGAAACTGATGTTAAAGGTAGCATTATGATTATCTATGACCCCACAAACTGTTCATGACTGACTTAAAATTTCAACTGTGAAGTGAACATTACATTTTATACATGCTGACAATTCAGAGAGCAAAACAGGATAAACTATCAATACTATATCCATTGTCTTTATTTTTGTAAGTTATCTGTAAATTGATGTATTTCATTCTGAAACTGAAGAGACATGATTACTGTACTGAAACTACTGTAATTCTTTTACCTGTCTGCTGAAAATGAAAACTGTATTAGCGTAAGAGTCACAACTAGAGTTGCTGGAATAGTTTGTTGACTGCAATTACAGATAGTTCATATTAATATAATTATTGTGGAATGTAATTATAATTGAATTTGGATTACAAATTAAGCTGCTATCTTGTGTACTGTAGACTTAATATAGAGTAACTTCCCTACTGAGTCCTACTTCTGAGTGAAAACCTCTATTCAAAAATACATTTAGAGATCGTTCCTCTACTTAATATAAATCTAATTTATTGTTATGCATATTCTTCTAGCACTTTATTTAACCAAGACAACTTCTCTTTATGAAAGGTTTATCCTTAGCTTTCTTATTCTCAACATTTGGACCTTTAAGAAATCAATAATGTGCCATCAACCTATGACCAGCATGTAACAGTTAAAAGAACAGTGTTATAGGACGTAATTTACCTTCACAGATTGTATCATCCACTTCATCAAGCACAAATGGATCTTCTTCCAAATACATCATGATCATCAGTAAGCTGAATAGCTACTGAATGTTAGGGTTGCTTTCAATACTACAACAGATCTACTTCCTTGCATGAGCTTCTTTTCTGCTGTTGGCTGTAACAACTTCCTCATCTGCACTATAGAGCAGTCTCATTTACATACATATGGTAGTTTCTGCTTTCTTTTCCCCTTTTCTGTAGCTTTTGCGACTTGAAGTGACTTATTTCCTCTAAGGCTAAGAATATAAACCCCAGGACTCAGAATGCAGAATGAATCCATTTCACTACTAATCCACTTCTAAAAGACTCTAAAGAGCTGTGTTACATAATTAGCACATTGTTAAAAAGAGAAAACCTGGTTCTATTAATTTGCTGTTTCTTTTAAATTAGGAATATTCCATCCCACAAATTCTGTAAAGTTTGAATGTTTACACATGTATCAGATATATAATCATATATAACTGTCTCATAACTTAACATTATTATATAGAAGAGATTTCAACCTGAGATATAACTTGTAATCTACATGTAAACCTTCATGTATAAACAGTGTGCAATTTATGGTTTGTGCATAAGTTGGGAAATCAATATCAAAAAATTTACCATGATCGATTTATGGATATCTGAATGTTTTCTCAAGCTCTTTCTTAAAATAGTAATGTTCTTATTGAAGAAATTAAATATGGATTTTCAGAAAGCTATTGAATATTTGATAATACTTCTTGTTTAATAACCACTTGTTTGATGACTGTTCAAACTTATGACAGTGCTGAACAAGTGTTAGTTAAAACTTGACCTTGTACTTATGGCTCTTGTAGTGGTAAGAGCTGTGGTGGCGCAGTGGTTAGAATGCAGGCTACTTCTGCTGCCTGCTGGCTGCCTGCAATTTGGCAGTTCAAATATCACCAGGCTCAAGTTTGACTCAGCCTTCCATCCTTCCAAGGTCGGTAAAATGAGGACCCAGATTGTTGGGGGCAATATGCTGACTCTGTAAACCACTTAGAGAGGGCTGAAAAAGCACTGTGAAGCAGTATATGTGTCTAAGTGCTATTGCTATCCAGCAGTCACAACTGTGATTTGTAACCTTCCCTGCTGGCTTCCCACAAGCAGTCAATGAAGAAGCTGGCAGGAAGTCAGAAGATATGGTCACATGAGGTCCTCGCTTAATGACCTATGTGATCCTTGTTTAATGAGGACAATCAATACTGCTGTCACTAAGTGCTTCAGTCATGTGTTTTTTCAACTTACAACACAGTTGCTTAACAATAACATTTATGATACTGATTAGCACAGTAAAATGAGGACTATATGTAATTTTATTTGGTTGGAAGCCTCTTCTTTTAAAAAAAAATTGAGGCTCACAAATAGGATATGAAGGCAATTGATTTTGTTTTATTCTTCCCACCAAACTGAAATCAAACTCTGATATATGGAGATGTGATCTGCCACTTTAGTTTTGCCAGCCAAGTAGACCAAGAGTTTTCTCCAATACTGTCTTCAGCTGTTTTTTCCCCACTTCTAAACTGACTGAAAATAAGTTGGTTAAAGAAACTGCTTCCCAAATTACAACCTCTTCTTGTGTTTTGGCTACAGTGTTTTCTTGATGTTCTCTCCAGACTATGTTTATGAAGGGTAGGTTTTCATCTTTCATATCCCCTCTTGACCAGTTTTTTAAAAAGACCACATAGGCTAACAAGACTGATCCATCTTCTCATTGTTTTATCAGTGAACTCACAAAAATGAAAACCAAGCACAGGTCATACTAACTGTTCTAACAGTGAACCTGAAGAAGGAAGAGGAGGAGGAAAAGATGATTTTACCAATCCTCTGGTGAACTTAAACATAGCCATGGAGAACAGCAATCAGTAATTGAACATTCCTGTAGTGCACAGTAACCAATTAGAATATGAAACACATGCTAGCATGTGTGAGAAAACTCCTGTTTGACATGTGGTAGAACAAAAAGGGTAGAGGTTGTTTTCCTGGTGGGCTGGTTTGAGCTACAAAATATATATTATGTATTCCTTTCCTTATGAAACAATCAGTGGGGTATACTCATTCTGGGGCAAATGCAGAAGTGAAATCCGAACGCTTCAGGCTGGTTCGGGCGAATTGGTAGTGGACATTTGGCCTGGGTTGCCAAACCAGTAGCGACCACTGGCTCGCCACACCCCCGAACCAGTCCCCCGGTTGCCACTTGTCGCCACATGGAAGGCAGGCAAGCATGTTGGGGCCGTGGGCTGTGGGGAAGGGAGCTAGCAGCCAACTCCCTTCCCCGCAACCCTGCCATGCTTACCTGCCTTCCATGCGGCCTTCCTGGTGGTCCCCCATACCCACTTGCCTTCTGAGGTTTGGCATCCAGCACTGCCACGCCACCACCGCTTGCTTTCTTCCTTCTCCCGCCATGAAACGAAAGCAAAGGGTGCCACCGCAGCAGTGCTCCGGGAAGGCAGGCGAATGTCTGCAGCCAGGCGGGGAAGAAGGGAGGTGAGAGAGGTGGCGGCGGCTCCTTCCAAGTGCAGCACACGGAGGCAGCAGGCAAAGGAGCGCCAAGATGAAGGGCTACCTGCACTGGCCCACCCGGGTAAACGCCACTGCCCAGGCCGAAGGGAAAGTACCACGGGCTCCATGGTGGCGTGGCTGGGCCTGGCCCACTCCCTGCATGGGGGGCTGCTGCACGCCTGGCTGGCAGCGGCTTCTGCACCTCTCGCTCAGCTTCTTCACCGGCAGGAAGCGGTGCCGCAGCTGAGCCTTCTTCCCCCAGAGCACTGGACTCCATGGGCTGAGTTCCCAGAATTGCGCCGGTAGTCGGCTGGGCTGATCCGCAAAGATAGCAGGCAGGTGGCTGGGAAGCCAGTAGGCTGCTTCGGAACCCCAAGCTCCGCAGAGCCGGCACGGGAGGCATGTGGGCCCAGGTAGAAGGCAGCCTTTCTGCAAAGGCAGAGCCCCCTCCTACAGGGTGATCCAAAGAGGGGAACTCTTTGGATCACCCTGTAGGGGGGGGGCTCTGCCTTTGCAGAAATGGGGCGGACGGTTTGTACGGATGATTGGCGGGGGGGATGTGTGGCCCTCCGGGATGGAGAGCGGGGCAAAAGAAGGCTCCAAGGTTTGCTTGGGCAGTCAAGTCAGATGGTGGAGGGAAACTCAAAGCATTGGGGGCTTCAGAAGGGTAGAACGTGCTTCAGAATGTGCAGCTCCTGGCTAACAGTGAGTGACGTGAAGTTGGCCACACCTACCCAGGCACATGACCAGTAAGCCACACCCACCAAACGACGCCCACAGGACAGTAGGGAAAATTTTTGGATTTCACCACTGGGCAAATGATAACAAGGATAAACCCTGTTAAACTGACCCTTAGTGATTTAATGTATTTTCTAATCTAAGATGGACTTCTACATTAAACTGGCTGGATACTAGTTATCAATAGAAGAGAAGACTCAGTAGGCCAAAAAAAAAAAAACAGAAGCCATCTACAACATACAGTGTATAGATTGTAGCAGCCATTATGTAGGACAGGCAGAAGATTAGCACAGTATATCCATGAACACCAACTAGCAATCGGAAAACACAATGAAAATTCCTTAATTTCAAAACACATGGACAAACATAACCATACTTTCAACTGGGAAACTGTGATGATCTAAAAAGCTAGGGAGTTCCTAGAAATTTGGCACTCAAATAAATCAGCCATCAACAGGCATATAGAGATAAACCACATCATTCAAGAAAGACAATAATAATAATAAAAAATGCTAAGAAGGAAACAAAAAGACCAGTACACCTCCTTGCCAGCAATCAATATCCAGGGATTAACACCAGACACACAATCAAGCAGTAAACAGTACCCTAATAAAGGAACTATCAACTCAGTCAAACAAGCAGTAAACAACAGCCTAATCAAAGAACTATCAAAGAGAAGGGAAAAAAACACCCCACCTACAATGACAGCAAGGTACTGTATATAAACAGGGAGTAAATCCCACTCCCTTCTAGCACCTAAGATGTTACTTAGTCAGGTAATGAAAAGCCTATAAGCAAATAACCAGTTCAGAGAGCATCAAGGACATCCATTGAGCTGTGGTTAGTCATCTACTGAATGAACCCTAGTTGAATGGATTCATATAACAAGCTATTTAATACAGTTTAAAACTATTCATGGCTGGGTTATTGCAACAAGTTAGATCAAAAGCAAAGCAAAGCAACCACATTATGTCATAGCATGACACAGAAAAGTCCAGAGGCATTCAAAATTCTAGATGACTTCCAGTATCCTCCTTTTGAAATATACTTTGTTCAAAAAATATTTTGGCATTTATATTTCTGATTTATTTAGTTCTTAAATTTGATTTCTTTGTTCTGTTGCAGAACTCACTATGCATCATTTTCAAATACAGCACAGAAGTGTTTACACATTTTACAGTTTCTTAAATGTTAAAGAATGAATCAAGTCTTGGAAGTTCTTTCCTTGTTATTACACTAGTTCTCCCTTGAATTTGAACCAGTTTTCTATGTATATCCCTTTCAAAGCACCAAAGGTCTATTCTCTTGACCGGTCTTGTTGCTATTTTTTCACAACTTAAAAAAAGCACCAAAAGGTTGTTTTCTTTTGGGAAAACAACTGTCACCTACATGAACACACACACAACCCTGGTGACGAATACCTTGATTCAAGTCCTTTATTCAAAAGGCTCTTAAGAAGTCTCTCTGTTCCTTTCTTAAATGGCAACCTAATCTGCAATATAGCAAAACACGCACACAGACACCCTCCGCCCCCAAAAGGAAGACAAACACAGAGAAAAGATTATGACATTGTAGAAAAAAATTATTTCCCAATTGTAATTATCTATAGATTAAATCTGTCTCTTTTTTTGAGCTGTTCATTCTTTTTAATGGCTCTAACCTGAATGGTTGTAGATTTTTCTTTTGTATGCTGCTCTAAGACTTTTCTGTTTTCAAGCTTTTTTACCTTAACTTTTGTTTGGAAAAATCTTCTGTGTTTCTTTTTCTATTCTTCAAAGAACACAAAAAGTTGCCACACAGTAGGTCAGAATATACCTCTAGCCCAACAGAAATTGTTAGACAATTTTTCAAATAGAGGGACCTTCCTAGTGCAGCTTGTCAAAGTAGGAAAAATCACCAACTAATGCTGTACAATTTGTGTTATTCTCAACAACTCACAACTCACATATAGAACATGCATTAATATAAATGTAAAATTGAAATCATGTTCCTAATTGCAGGGCCTATCTTGGAAACCAGAAGTTTATTATGAACTTAGAAGATGATATACCATCCTGTCTGAACCGAATTGCAATAGATTCAACCCATTCCCGATTTTGTAGGTTCTAGTATTAGATAACAAAAAATATAAAGTCTACCACAAAAACTTTAAATTATCTATGATTCTACTTAGATATTAAAATACTGTTTGTTTTTGTATGTGCCTAAGAAAAACAGAAAAACTTCAAAGATCTAGACCCCAAATATAAAACTTGCATAATTGTAATGAGCATATATACATTTCTTAAAAACCAAATAAAGTTTATATTTAAGAAAAATGTGCTTCTAATTAACTGGCACTTTCCCCTACTATCGTTCTATGGATACTCTGGTTGAAAATGGGAAACTGCCTCACATTTTTTGTACATTTAAAGAAGTTTCATAAGACATAAACAAAACCTTGCACTATAGCTATTAGGCCAAGCCTTAAAATCTTCTTAAACTATGTTTTTTCTCTATGTAATGGCTAGGTAAATGCAAATTTTAACATGCACATTTCCCTAAATCTTTGCAATAGTTCCATTACTTCCATGGCAGTAACTTGGGAATAAATGTTTTAAACACCTTCTTTAGTATTTGTATCAAACTTCAAAAGGATTGTGATGCAAAATGTCCTTTCTCTGTACTTACCAATGGTTGCTACATCAAATGTCCACAGAATCTTCTGAATAATTTCAACAGTGCTGTTGTTTCCTTTTTTTTATGAACCACAAAATAAGGAGTACACATGAGAACGGAACTTGTGGTAAGGGAACCCAACCACAAGTAATGTCCCCCCCTGCTCAATTTCCATTCTGACAAAGAAAACCCCTCTGAATGTAACAAATGTGCAGAAAAAGAAACTCAAACTTCAGGGACTACTGCAATACTAAAGCTGGATTGCTTCAGACTCAAGAGGTTGAACAGCAAAACTGATTCTTATATTACAAGGCTCTTTGGAAATGGGAAGGAAAAGAAATTTTATACATGTGTTAGATTATCATAGATCAGTGTTTCTCAACTTTGACAACTTTAAGATGTGTCGACTTAAAATCCCAGAATACATCAGCCAGTGTCTTAAGGTTGCCAAGATGGAGAAACACTGCCACTGATAAAAGATAACAATTAGAGTCTCCCTTTAATTCCAAGGGGTAAGCACTTTAAATTATGCCAAAGTGACATAAACAGAGATTGAGACTGATTTAAAGAAAGACTACAATGCCTTGGCCTAACCTAGTTATAGCCTAGTCTAGCCTAGTTGGGACCATTCTATTAATGGGTTGTATGGCTTTACACATCATGCTATCCATACTTGTTGGTCACACATTATGTAGCTGGTTTCAGAAATTATACTAAGCCAAAACAGACAAATCTTATTATGGCTTAATGTAATGTGTGAATAAAGTTATATTGGTCTCTCTAATCAGATTTGATGTACCTTGTTATTATATACCTTTCATCTAAAACATGTGAAAATTAAGATGTATATATAAGAATATTAGAAAAAAACATTTTTCTACAAAAGTGAGCAACATTTTTATGAACTCTGCTTAAACAGAGTGGGAATAAAAGGGGCGTTGTTCCTACCTGATACGCTCCTTCTCATGGCGCTGGGAAAGAGAATCCAGGAATGGATGTTGTTCTTCTCTTCTGTCTGGAGACTGAGCCTGTCATCTTTTTGGTGACGCCTCCCTTGTCTGGTTGCCTCCTAGTTCGGCGAAGGCATAGTGATGATAAAGCTTGTGATCTGTGAAAACATGAGCCCCTCGCAGACTGTGGACCAGATGTTTGTTAGGGTGGGGCTGGATTCTTTCTCCCAGCACCATGAGAAAGAGCATATCAGGTAGGACCAATGCCCCTTCTCCATTGCGCTGGGGAGAGAGAATCCAGGAATGGGACTTACCAAAGCCAGCCTAATCTACGGGTGGGAAGCAGTCTGGTCCCCAGTCAGTGTGGACCCAATCAGTGTGGACCCTCTTGAGGACTTGCCTGCCAAAGGCCACTGCAGCTGAAGAAAAGGTGTCCAACTTGTAATGTTTGATGAAGGGGATTGGAGAGGACCATGTCGCTGCTTGACAGACCTCCTCAATTGAGGCCTGTGTCACCCATGCTGCTGTTGTGGCCGCGCTCCTGGTGGAATGGGCTGTTACATTCCGAGGCACTGGAAGAGTCTGAAGCTCGTAGGCATGCCAGAATCCACCGTCCCAGTCAATGAAGTGACTTTGTTTCCCATAGTAGGAAACAAACAGATATTCTGTCCTCCTTAGGGGGGAAGTCCTCTAAATATAAATGCAGCGGGCCCTCATGTCCAAGGTGTGCCAGTTCTTCTCCAGGGCATGTTTTGTCCCCGGGCAGAAGTCAGGCAGTATCAGTTCCTTGGCCCTATGGAACCAGGAATTCACCTTGGGGACGAAGGAGGGGTCCAATCGCTGGACCACCCTGTCAGGGTGGAATATACATAGGTCTTTCCTCACAGAAAGGACCGCCAGTTCTGAGATCCACCTGGCCGAGGTGATGGCCACAAGGAAGGCCACCTTACATGTGAGGAAGCGCAGGCTAGCCGATCTTAGTGGCTCGAAGGTTCCCTCAGTGAGAGCATGCAAAAACTTCGTCAGATCCCAGGTGGGATACCTGTGAACCACAGGGAGTCTCAAGTTCGTTGCGCCCCTGAGAAACCTGCACATGGTGGGATGTTTGGTGAGAGGCTCCATACTCCCACATGACAAGACTGAAGACAGTGCTGCCACCTGCTTACAGATGGTATTAGTTATCAACCCTTTGTCCAATCCTTCTGAAGGAACTCCAGGACTTGAACCACTGGCACCGAAGAAGGATCAGTGTTTCTCCTGGAGCAAAAGGTGCAAAAGGCCTTCCAGGTAGCATCATATACCCTGTTGGTGGATGGCCTCCTAAAGGCCTGTATGGTTCGAATGACCTTGGAGAAAAGGTTGTCCTGGCTCAGGACCCTCCACTCAAGTGCCAGATAGTCAATTGGGGCCACTTTAGGGCCCCCTGGCTGAGAGCGATTCCGCCCTGAGGTATCCTCCAGGGCAGGGCCACCAACAGGTTGACCAGGTCGGCAAAAAATGGTCTTCTGGGCCAATGAGGGGCCAATAGCAATATCTCTGCCCTTTTCGTCAACACCCTCCTGATTACCGCTGGAATTAGCAGAAAGGAAGGAAAGGCGTACAAGAGCCTTCAGGACCATGGACTGCAGAGGGCATAGACCCCTTCTGTCCCCGGTAATGCAAACCTGCTGAAGAACCTTGGCAGTTGTGTGTTGAAAGATGAAGCAAATAGATCTAGGGCTGGAACGCCAAAGCGATCCATCAGTTCCTGAAATAGTGTGGGGTGCAAGCACCATTCTGAATGGTCCATTGTCGCTCTGCTGAAGCAGTCTGCCTGCACATTCCGCACCCCCAAAATGTGTTCTGCCCTTATGGACAGAAGGTGCCTCTCCACCCAGAGGCCCAGATGTTTGGTCTCCTCCATGAGGGACCTGGAATGGGTACCCCCTTGGTGATAGATGTGGGCCTTGGTGCCCATGTTGTCCGTCAAGACCAAGCCCAGCCACAGTACCCTGGAATCGCCTGAGAGCCAGGTGTGCCGCCCTGAGCTCCACCCAGTTCATATTGTGTCTCAGGTCCATCTACGTCCACTGGCCTTGGGCTATCAATGACTGGAGATGCCCCCCCCCAGCTGAAGAGGCTGGCGTCCGTTGTTATGGTCAGATGATTGGGCTCTTTGAACAGGCACCCCCTGTTGATGGCCTGGGACATCCACCATTGGAAAGACTGCAGTACCTTCTGTGGAACTTGGAACCTGGCTATTGAGTTGCTCCTGCCAGACCTTTAGTAACACAGGAGGAACCATTGTAGGGTCCTGGCATGTAGACGTGGCCATGGTATGATGGAAATGTAGGACACCATCTTGCCAGGAGTTGTGACAGGAGAGCCAGCGATACTGTACCTTCATTATAGATACACCTTGCTAAGGTCTGTAAGCTGTCTTGTCTCTCCGGTGAAAGGGAGGCCATGCACAGAGAAGTGTCTATGATCGCTCCCAGATGGAGCAATTGGGTGGTCGGAGAGAAATGGCTTTTCTTGGTGTTGATTGAAAAGCCATGGTCCTGGAGAACCTGGATTGTTGTCTGTAGGTCCTCCTCTGCCTGGGGCCCGGAGGAGGATTGGATCAGGATATCGTCCAGGTAACACTGGACTTGGATTGGCAGTGCCCGTAGGTGGGCCGCCAGTGCTGCCAACACCTTTGTGAATGTCCTTGGTGCTGATGATAGGCCAAAAGGCAAGGTCTTCTATTGGTAGTGTTTGTTTGCATAAAATAATTGGAAGTACTGCCTGTGAGAAGGCAGGACAGGTACATGCAAGTATGCCTCCGTCAAGTCTATGGAGGTGAGGAAATCGCCCCCTCGGATGCTCTCCAGTACTGACTGGAGAGACTGCATCTTGAAACATTTGTAGGTGAGGTTTTTGTTCAGCCACTTCAGATCTAGAATTGATCTCCACCCCACCCCACTGAGTTCTTTGGGACCACGAACAAGATTGAATAAAATCCCTGCCCCTGTTGGTCCCAAGGGACCAGTTGAATTGTTTCCATAAGGTCTCCCTTTGCTGTGTCCCTTGACACGGGGCAACATATAAAGAACTTTGGGGGTGTGGATAGAAATTTGAGTGCCAAACCGAACCTCACCATGTTGAGGACCCAATTGTCTGATGTTGTAGCCTCCCATTCATGGGCATAGAGGCTGAGTCGGCCGCCGATTGGAGAGTCGGCCTTGCAATCACCTAGAGTGGTGATAGGGATGACTTCCTGCCCCACAAAAGGGCCACTTGTTCAGAAATAGTTGACGGTTCCAAAACTGAGTCCCATGTTGGGAGCCGAAAGGGCTGCCTCTGAAAATAGGGCGAGGGAGGTCAGTCGCCCTGCCTGTACAGGGAAGGCATGGCCTTGCCACTGTCCTTGGTGTTGACAAGGATGGGATCCAGGGCCTCCCTGAACAACATGCTGCCGTGAAGGGAGCAGATGCCAGCTTCCACGTATTCTTATCAGCTTGCCAATGCCGAAGCCATAGCAGGCAACCGGCTGTTACCGAGGAAGCGACAGATCTAGATGCAAACTTTGCCACATTCAGGGTGGCATTAGCTGAGAACTCAGTGGTAGCTACCAATTTATTGATGTCTTAGTGAAACCTGACATGCTCAGGAGGAACCCTCGCTTGCATCTGGCTTCACCAAAGCAAGGAGGCCTGACTGAAAAATGAGGAGGAAGTAGCAGCCTTTACCACCCAGGCCACTGCCTGGTGAGCTCTGTGGAGAGCCAATTCTGCCTTTTTGTCATCTGCCTTGAAGCAGTCAATGGCATCAATGGGCAGGAGGGCAACTGATGTCAAGGCTGCGACCGGGCTATCTACAGCTGGTGTTTGCAGGGCCTCAGCAAGGTCTGCGGCTACATTATAGAGCTTCTTTTCAGTTCCAGTCAGGGGAGGTCCCGCCCTGGATTGGTCCATTGCCTTTGGACTACGTCCAGGAAAAGCTTGGGTGATGGAATTACCTCGTTCCCAATGGTCAGCTCTGAAAAGAGCATGTGACCGGAATCCGTTGTACTCAGAGCTGTCTCAGGGACAGGGTCAGATCCCAGATTGGTTATGTTTTTGGCCTTGTGCAACAAGGACTTGAATAATTCAGGTCAAAAAAGGCCTGTGAAGGGCAATGGTTCAGGGGTCATCTCCACATCCTCAGAAAGAGCCATAAACTCATTCTCCTCTCCAGAGGAGTCTCTGCTCCAAATGGAAGGGGCTTGAGAGGGAGGGCTCTGAGGTTCCATCCAAGTGCCACGGGTGGCAATTGCTGGGCCTGGTAATGAGGAAAGCTTTGGGAAGGTTGACTCCTTTGCTGCAGGCCTGCAGCTATTCCCTGCATTATTGCCTGGGAAATAATCATTTTTAAATGGTCAGACAATTCTGACCCATTGTCTTCCCCAGGACGTAACCCCGCTGCAGTGGGGGGTAAAGTAGCCTCAGGTATTGGTCTTGAAAGAGGAATTTGGCCCTCTGTTCCTGCTGCAGACAGGCTGGAAGCTGCATTAGAAAAAGCCTCAGATGTCAAGTGTCTCCATTTGAATTGGAGAAAGCAGCTCTCTAGCACCATCTGGTGACCAGGCGCGATAGTACACTGGCTGCAGGAGGCTTGGTTCTTTACAAGTTTCCAATGGCTGTTCCTCTGGAAGGTGGGAAATGATAGCTCCTCTCTTGGGAGGGCTTCCCAGGCCCTGGCTTTTTAGAGCCTTTTTGGCTGTGGCCAGTTCTTTTTCAATGGCCTTTTGGTGCCGTTTGGCGACCTTTTCAGCCACATTGAAGCCTCTGTTGCTCACAGCAGCTGACTTATGGCTCCAATCCATTGCTCCTTTGACAGCTGTTCTTTGGCTGGGGGAGCCCTTTATGCTGATAAAAATATTATAGCAGTCCTTCCAGATTTTTTAAATCGATAACCAGATTTGCAAATTGACACAAATATGTATATTATATGGATTTTATAATAGGAGTTGAATTGACAATACTTAATTTCTTTTCCAATGGCAATCAGGCACCTAAACATTTTCTTATCTACCCCAAAATCATCAGCTCTGTATGCATATGTTTATATCACATTTCAGATTAATTTAAAAGTTTCAATAGATTTTTCCACAGCTGCATTCTGATATGGTTACAGTCCCCATAAATATCAGCTATCATAGCCTCTGGTTCATGCAAAGCAAAAGACTAGGAGCGTGTAGTTTAGGAAGGCTTATAGTTATTGGGAGTCAACTCAATTTTGAACCATACAGTCCCATTTGAAGTATTACACAGTCACTAGGAGTAAAATCTTCTAGTCATACTTAATTGTACGTAGCCTCTAGCCCAGTGATGGATAACCTTTTTGCCATCGCGTGCCAAAAGCGGGAGGAACACAGGGGGTTACACGCATGCGTGCCCACATCCATAATTCTATGCGCCCCGCTCCCCCGTGCTCCCCCTGCTTTTGGCACGTGATGGCACGGTGGGCCCGCTAGGCCCATTTTTGCTCTCCCCAGGCTCCAGAGCCTTTCTAGGAGCCTG
>JANHZT010001904.1:282314-295208 GCA_032468215.1 Stegonotus admiraltiensis | reverse complement strand
TATGCAGCTGGCAGGAATGTGGAATGAGTATCAGGCAGGTTCCTTGTTAGCAGCTTGATTTTTCCTTGCTTTTCTGGAAGCCTTTTCTTATGAGTAATTTTTTTTGGGGGGCAATGAAGTTTGATTCTTTCCCAGAGCAGGTTAGTGGGGTGGGGAGGGAATGGGGATTTTGAATTAACCTTCCCCTGGAGTGGGGAGGGAATGGGGATTTTGCAGTATCCTTCCCCTGTCACGCCCACCATACCATGCCCACCAAGCCACACCCACAGAACCCATAGTAAAAAATTTTGAAACCCACCACTGCATAAGTCATCTTAATATGCTATTCCTGGTATGTGATGTTTTGTATACGTACAGAGAAAGAAGCATTCTTGTAGTCATTGACTTTTAGGCTTGCTGTCAAACATCAGCCATAATACTAATGACTGTTTTGAACAATATGCAGGTTTTATTACACGAATGGCTATTTTATATGTGAAATTATGACTGAAATATTTCTGCACCTATATTGGTTCACACTGTCAGGAAGTTTCTCCTTAGTTTTAGGTTGCTTCTCTCTTTGTTCAGTTTCCAGCCATTGCTTCTTGTTTTGCCTTCTGGTACTTTGGAAAATACATTGCACCCCCTTCTTTCTGGCAACCCCTTAAACGCCTGTTGCCTATCACACTCTTGGGCAAAGCACGTGAGCCATTTCTTCCTTTCAGTGGTCTATGAAAGTGCATCTATAGTGTGTAGATAATAAAGTTGAAAAAAGGTGAACAATATTTTTACAGAACTATAGATACGTTGAGGCTGGGTGTGACAAGGAATGGCTGGGAGGGGAGGGGCCAGGTGAGGCACCCCTTGATGTGAGTGACATTGAGTTGGCCACGCCTACCCAGTCACATGACCATCAAGCCATGCCCTGTCACATGACCATCAAGTCATGCCCACAAAATAAACCACGCCCACAGAACCGGTAGTAAAAAAATTTAGAACCCACCCCTGATCTGTTCCATGTTTCATAATAAATCGTTTCCTCTCTGTCCTTAAGTTCCATCATTAACGTGTCTGCTTCTGCACACTCCAGCATCTTTTTTATAATCATCGTGTTTGTTGGAACATGTTGTTGTTTCCAGTTTTGGGCAAATGAGATTCTAGCGGCCGTAATTATGTGGAGTATGAGGTATTGATGTCTTATAATAGTGTCACTTAGCGACAGAGTTCCTAGTCCCAAATACTATTAGTAAGCAAAGACAACCTGTATATATGGTACATTAAACAACTTTCTACACTTGGTTCCTGCAAGGCCTCCAAGGCTTCACCTCAAAAATTCAGCACAACTGATATTTCAACAAAAATTGAAAGTGTAAGATTCCTACCAATTTTCAGTAGGAATCTAAAAAAAGCTGTTGCATTAAGCCACTAATAAATTTAACTCATTTTAAAAATAACATTAATCCTCCTTAAAAGCTCTGCAAAGAGGCTGAAAATCTATCATGCGCCCCCCCCATGTAACATCATTGCCCTGCATCATTTGCTTGCTAAAAAATAATTTAAAAACTTTGCTGCTCCCCCTTTTTTCTAAAAAACAGGTGCACAGGCAGCCTGGCTGGGGGGGAGGGGGAGGGAATAAGCAAACTGATATTTTCCCTAAACTCTTTTTTGATGCCTCTAGTCTCACGTGTCCTTGATGAGAAAATAAAAAGCAAAACACAGACAAGATTGTTTTACAAAAGCCTTATTTTCTTTTTTTTATCTCTACTGTCCTTTGTATTGTTTTCCAGGAAGATTAATGAGTGCTTAACATAAGCTAGCCATTAGTCTACATTCTGATGACATCTGGAACTATGCACCCCCAATAAACTGAGAACACAATACTTGCCTTTAAACTATTAAAATGTAAGGTGCCTTAACTATAATCTAAAACTATTTTTCATTTCAATTGTCTGGTTTAGCAAACTAAAAGATTGTGAGATGTGGACCACTTGACTTTCCAAGAAACGCTATTGTGTGTACTCCTTTTTGATCAGTGACCAATAACAATTTCTGTGCACCTGGTTTCCTGACAAGAGAAAAATACATGGGACTCCAGGATAATCAGTCTTTCAAATCACGCTCGTACTTTCTATTGATCCTTAATCTGATTAATTATCTGATTTGAGTAAACTATTTATTCTGGTCATTTCTATTATACATAATGCTTCATCATAGCATTCAGTAATATATCAGCTAGAGAGACTATGCAGATGAAATTTATTGAATATTCACTAGACTAACATGCAATCAAAACCAGTCAACTACATTTTAACCTAGTGTATGATATGAAATCTGAACTGGTTTACTACCAGTTCGCTGGCTGCGTATGCGCAGTGCGCACCATGCACCAAATGTGAGGTGCGCTCGTGCAGCGCACACCAAAAGGAGGCATGTGGTAAGTAGAACAGCGCGCAAGGGGTGTGTGTGATCAGCCATGACTCACAATCTTGTTTTTACTTTTAAAAGCACTGCTTTTAAAAGAAAAAAAAAAGCCTCTGATGATCACGCTGCTCAGCTGGGTTTATCAGAGGCTTTTTAAAAAAACTTTTTAAAAGCATTTTTTCTGCAACCTCTGCAAAGCCTCTGATGATAGTGCAGCTCAGCTGGGCATGGGGGGAGACAGGGATTTTTGCTACCGGTTCTCCGAACCACCCATCGCTACTGGATTGGGCGATCCAATTCGAACCGAGAGCATTTCACCCCTGACCCAGACCACATGATGAATATAAAGAATATACCCTGTTTCCCCCCAAATAAGATATCCCCTGATAGTAAGCCCAATCGGGCTTTTGAGCACATGGCAATAAGGCCAAGCACTTATTTCAGGGTTCAAAAAAATACAAGACAGGGTCTTATTTTCGGGGAAACACGGTATAGTTCAATGAATTGTGTAATTCCAGAGATTTATATTAAATTATCAAATCAAATCATGCAGATACAAGCAATATGGTTAGTAAATTACAGTTTAGTATGGCATAATTAACAATTCATAACTTAGTGCCATGTATGAATCCAACTTCTCTCCAAAATGTAATGCAACAAACTATTCTTAACTATTTCATTGCCCAAGTGATTAAAGAAATATCACAGCCACAAAGACTGGCTGCTGTCTTCTATTTCTTGCCTTGTTTACCCAATACATCTAAGTCATCGAATTTAGTTAACTAGAATGCATTGCCAACTTACTGCCTCTTCCTTGGGCTCTTTACTCAAAGTCCTAGCTTACCATATTATCTAAACTCAAAGCAGCTACAACATGAAATTTACAGAAAGCAGAGGTTGCAAAGCTTGCCGTATTTGAAATATCAATAATCTTTTGACTGTTTGGGGCATAAATGTGATAAACCTAAATTCATAGCTACTCTGGATTTAAAGGGCATTACATTTAAAATTTTGGTAAAAGAGCAGCACGTGACAGAAAGAGCATTATGCGTACTTGTTAACCTGACTTTTTGGATTAATAGGTTGTACAAATACAATTGGTATTTTTGGCTGCTGGACTGATGGAGGTAATTTCACTGCATTATTCAGATATCAGTACTATGACTAACCAAGTTGCAGTTCAAACACAACTGGTATCAAATGAATAGAACTTTCTTTCCATAGGCCCAATCAGCCTGGCCAATGTCAAAGAATTCTGAGAGCTGTAGTTCATGGGTTGCTTATCCATTACCTGTTAAGCTGCATAGACTAAAGGGTTTTTCCAAAAGGCAACTGAATTTTTTTTTTCATTGAAAATGTTTCACTTCTCATTTGAGAAGCTTCTTTCATTAAAGCACCTTTGGGACAACCAGAACCTGGATGATTGAGAACTGTCTCCCTAGACAGTTGTACAGACCAGTGTTTCTCAACCTGGGCAACTTTAACCTGGTGCCTTCATCTCCCAGAATTCCCCACACAGAAACACTGGCATAGACAATGATCCCAGGCCCTGTTTTTGTGTGTCTTCTACTTTCTAGCAAAAGAACAACTTCTACTCTCTACCAAAAATTAGATTTGCTAATAGGCCCAGTTTCAGCCACTGCATCCCCTTCCCAACCACAGGTGAGAAGCTAAGAGGTAGTTTACCATGAGGTAAAATGGACGGCTTATAAATTTTTATCAATAAATAAATGAAACAAGAAGGCCATGGGAACGGAGGCTGGGCACAGCGCCACGTCTCTTTACTATCGCATTACAGATAAGTAGCAGAGTAGCACACGAGAGGAATTGGAAGTAAGGGCTCCTACGAGGTATGGGCTCCGTTCCTGTTTCAGAGGGGGAACCCAATATCTGTACCCTTCTTTTAAATTATTTTAAAGCTCCGAGGAATCGTAAGGCGAATTAAATCTTAGGTGGGCATCTAGGGCGAGATTTCTCTTCACAACCGGGACTACTGAGGGGCGGAAAGGAACTTCCCCAAAAACTCGCAACAGGCCCTATGAGGAAAGGAGGGGCGCGCGGAAAAGCCGTTCCACGCCTTTTCTGAGCAGCAGCGAAATGTCCGCCTCCGGGCCACTTACTATAGAAACGGCGGCGCTCGGTTCTGCGCCTCCAAAGTCTGTTCCTCACAAGGCATCGACAGCGTGGGCCCGGCCGGAGCTCCATGGAGAAAAGCGCAGAGGGTCTAAAGCGGCGGCAGCGCCGCCAAAAGTCGCGGGGAAGGCGAGGCGAGGATGCACGTGGCGTGGAGGAGGAGGAACCCGGCGCCCAGCAAGAAGCTTTGGCCCCCAGTTTCCCCTCCGACGGCGGAGCGCACGGCCCGCCACCGACAGCTCCAGGAGCGATAGCTAACAAGAGTGGTCGGTCCCGGTTACCTGACTCTGCTGCCCGGGAGCCCAGCTTCCACCGCCTCCGGCGCCATGTTTTATGCATGAGGGCGAGAGGCGCGTAATTTCATCCAACTTCAGAAGCCCAGCCCGCGAGCCCTGTTTTCAGGTTTCGCTCGGTGGGTCACACCAGCTCAAAGCGGTGTGAAAGCGGCTGCCCTTTTAAAGAAGACGTTTCTGGGGAAAGGTGTGTCTGTGTTTTTCCCCCTCCCGGGCTTTTGAAACGGACTCTTATTTAAGTCGTTCCAGGGACAGCGCGTTTTTCTCCTCAGTTTTTCTCCTCTATAGCGGGCGCTATAGAGCATCTGCATAAACCCACCTTTCATGCGATTTGTCCCCGGGTGATAAACGTTTCAAAAACTCTGCGAGCAGAGTTTTTGCAACGTTTGTTAAAATACGTTTTTAAAACAGCAGTGATCAAGATCGAGCCCCAAGGTCAGATCTCAAGGTTTCCCTGGTGAGCTGAGACATGAATTAGCCAAGACAGCGGCCTAGAGAGGGCATGGCATCTGGCCTTCCCGAGACTGATCCTGATATATTTTGTTAAGAGCATCTTCCCTGTGCTTGTTTCCCTAGTTTGCAATGCCATGGTTACAAATGCGCCTTGTTATTACATATATCCGTTTCTGCAAGAAAAAAACCCACATGTAATTAAGTACGTTTAGTGCCAAAGCAAAAGAAACATTTAATTGTCCCGTCCCCACACCCCCTCCACCAGTTAATGGCCCTAAAAGGAACAACTAACCATCCCCTCTGACGGTTAATGGACTCACTCTAATGTTTCAGGAGTTTTGGGCTGGGAACGGCTTGGGGTTATTGTACAGTGCCTTTTTAAAAAAAGACTTCTCAGCTGGTGAAAAGAGACTATTACTTCCTGGCCCACTTCCTTTTTCTTTTTGCAAAGCCTGAATGAAACCAAGGAGGAAAATTGCCAGAGGAAAGTAGTGGAGAGATTGGAAGACAAAATAGCAATGAAGTTAGAGCACATAACGTTCTTCAGAGCACATTCTGCTTGCCCTAGTGCCAGGATGGCCCCCAACTGTCTCATGAAGACCAGAATGCAGGGAAGTTTAATAAATAAGTACTTCATAACACAAAGCAATCTCCACTTGTTTTTTCTTGTCCCACATCAAAAGCAATTCTTCCCTGCTTCTGTGTGATCAGCCTAAGCCAGCTAGCTACCGTGTGCTGTGCTCCTTCCCTCCAGTCAGTAGTCACTTGCAAGTACAACAATACCACAATGTCCATATTGTTCATATGGTGGCCTTCACGTTGCTCTTTGTAGCTGTTTTTGTGATGGGCTATCTGCATCCCACACTTTTTACAAGTTCACCAGTGGAGCTCTGTAAAAGCTGTGGATTGGGAGGGAGATTCTGAGTTTTCCTCCCAGTTCACTTGTGGAAGAGGCAACGTTGGTGGAATTATCAAATCAGTTTTCCTTTCTAAATCAAAGAAGAAGAATGGTAAAACTGTGTTTTTCAGGATTCCACGGATGAATGGGAATGTATCGCATACATAGGACATAGAGAAGTTCTGTCAATATAGGCCACGTGTCCTCAAAGTCACTGAGACTAAAGTGATTGGTGCTTTTTTCTAGCACACACGGATAAGTAAATAGTGGAAGAACTTACCAATTGGAGTGCTTGGCAAGCCCTCTTTAGACAGGACAGTTCACCAGCATTATTGCCAGAATTGGAGAACAGACTGAAAATCTGACTTAATTTCTAAATGGTTTTAGTGTTGGAGACCAGCAACTTAAGCCTGTCATATGGAATTATTCAAAGAGAGATCGTGTTTGTAGGATCATCCTTCACCTTTTTAGGACTTCATCTCAAGGAGACATAGTTAGTAGTCACCTTATGGAAATTTAGTTTGGGCTGGTTTGGAGATAAATATAACCTTGCTAGTTAATTGACTAGATAAATTAATCTATTTTTGGAATACATACAATCTACTAACCCTGATCCATCTCTACTAATTCAGTGAATGAGGTCATTGTGTTGATACAGTATGATATCATGATATGATATAGCATATTCAGAATTTTCTCAAGTGAGAAACGTCTATCCCTGTGTTTGTTGTTCAATTTGGAATTGGAAGTTCATCAGAAGAGTCTGTATCTTTACCTTAGTTGGTATGATTAGGAATGATATTCATTTCATCAGATATGTAATAGTTGGCCTTCCTTTCACTAACAGTCTTATTTCCAGCCAGGCAAGGATTGTATTTTGAAGAAGTTGAGCTTTGGGGACATCAATATATGTGTCATGCTGTTGAACAGGATGCTCCAAATATTTCTTCTGCTTCCCCAAATGTTCAGTAATAGAACGTTCTGTTTATTTCCATGCCTATCTCTATCTGCAAGCATTTTACTTGTATTTTTAATCGAAAAGTATAGATTTTGATATATTGAGTGCCCTTTTCTTTAACTAATTTAAATGGTCTTGAGAATTTTCTTCTTTAGTATCTAATGTATAGATATCAAAGAATAAAATTCTTGAGACCATTTACTATAAAGTTTTCACAGTCTTCTGTTTCTCCGTCATTTAAAACTGTTGTGCTGAGTAGAATGTTTCTGTTGAATCTTGAGAACATCACAGACTCTTTACTGGGTACAGTTTTCATTTCAAGAACCCAATAGCTGGTTCATTAAAAGATCCATTGTCCTAGTGCTGTTTCTGTGTTTAAATGAGCACATTTTACTTTAAGCCATATGATATGGCAATATTTTATTTTTTTAAATTAATTTATTTAAATGACCTATTTAGTTCCCCATCTCACAACAATGACTGGGCAGCATGCAAAGATTAAAACCACAATGAGAAAATATAACTCACGATCAAGCTCAGATCAAGGTGATCACATCACCAGCAGCATTGGCTTAACCTCCTAGCCCAAATGCCGCATGTTAAGAGTTTTATTCCACCTTTCCTTTAACTCAGGGATAGTGTGTTACGTGTATCTCCAGACTGGATTAGAAGAAGCATTGAGGTATTGCCTGCGTCACTGGCAAGATTGAGCTAAAAGGATACAAATAGATACGCTTTCTGCATTCTGGAGAAACTAGCTCCACAATAAACATTTGCTTCCTTTGTAAGAAGATTGCAGCTTCAGGCCTTGGTATCTACAGTCAGCACAGTTAGAAACCTGGAGGCCTGTTAACAGTATCACTAAGGGACATTACAAGAATTCAGACCAATGCACAAATTTTGATTTTAGTCATTTAAACTAATTTATATGAATTAAGATGAATGAATGCGATAACCCTAGTTATCTTTACATGGAAACAATGATCGCTACAAGTAGTCCTCTATTTAATGACTGTTCAGAATTGTAACAGACTTTTAAAAAGCTGTAGACTGTAGATGCCAAGGACTGAAACTGGAATTCGCTACATAGGAAGCAGATGTTTACCATGGAACTAGAGTTCAGGTGAGAGGGAATCAGTTGTAACTTCAAGGATAGTATGTAAATAGCTAGAATGCAGCCCACAGCCCATAGCTTCCCAATATGCACATACATGTGCATGTATGTATCATGAAGGGAGAACCTAAACACACAAATTTAATGTGTGTTTAATGTTAATGCATTTAATGTTATTAGCTGCCCAGAGTCACCCTGTGGGCGTTGCTGGTAAAGCATTTAGAAAAAAATCCAGAAGCCAATCTCTGTAAGCTTTCTCTCCCATGTTTACTTAGTCTGTAAAATGTTATGCCAATTGATAGCTTTACATAAATAGCAACTTTTACTAGTATCTGATTGAAATTTACAGTAACTCTTTTAGCTTTTTTCAGCAATTTTAATCTGAGATCTAGATACTAAGCAGACACAACAGACCCCTCACTTTACCTTAATGAAGTCCTATTTATCTAACAAGAACTGTAGGCATCCGCTGTTGCTTTCACTATTCACAAGTTTTTTTTCAGAATACAGCATTTACATTAATAAGATGCAACAGCAGGTCTGTGTGAGTTGGGGATTAAAAAAAGAATCTTTAATTAGGTTTGTTGACAGGAATAGTTTCTTTCTTTTGCTCATATTATCATAATATTTTTATCAAATCATGGGAAGGCAGAAAAACAGTGAGAAACATATGTTGGTTGGCTTGCGTATTTATCTTAAATTATATCACAAGATTCCAGTTACCCTGAAAAGTATAGTAGTCTTTTCCAATCTCACTATCCAGATGTGCTATCACATGCTAGTTGAGAAACTGTAGGAACAACAGTGCATCAATAGGGCACTGATTTTGGGATTAAATTAAAAATCACTGTGACACGTCACTTATTATTTTTTTATCTAGATTGCACCTCACTTACCTCTTAATTCTTAATTGTAGTTCATTTTTTTCCGATTTTGAGACACCTATAATAGTATGTGTCCTTGGTTGCAGTCTTTTTGTTTTCCATTTCTTCACTAAATCTTTTTGTTGTTCTGTTTTTGTTTATGTGCCTGCCTGCCAGTTTTAGTTTCATCTTAATTTACTTACAGTGTTCACATTTTGATCCTATTTATCTTTCTTGCCAACATTTCTAATGATCTTGATGACTTCTACCCTTTGCAGTTGTTTTCAGAGTATTTGAAAAGAATGTTTTTACATGTATATGACCATGAACTCCTCAGTCCCCTTACTATTTTGCTCTCTTTCTATGTCTTCTTCTTTTTCATTTGTGTCTTTTTTATTGCTGGAGGCTGTGTAGATGTGGATGGGAAGGAATTGTGTCTGATTTAATCCTACCAAGTCTGCCCCTCCCCAGATCAGATTTTCCACTTCTTCTTTCAAAAATGATAAGCATCTGAGGGTCTTCCTGGATTTACAGTCTTTGCTCAGTGAGAAGCTGAAAAGGCCTTCCTGTTCACAACTTCATGTGGTGTGCCAGTCTCCTAGATCAGTTATTCATGCCCTGATTACCTCGTGACTTTCCTGCAATGCAGTTTCCATAGGGCTGCCCTTGAAGACCACCTGGGAGATTCAATTGGTCCAGAGTGTAGTGGCACAGGCCCTGATAGCCATGCCTTAGTATGTCCATATAACACCTCTGTTCCACAACTGCACCGATCCCAATTTGTTTCCAAGTGCAAATCAAGGTGCTAGTTGCTACCTATGCCTATGCCTATGTAGCATAGAACTGGGTTATTTCAAGAACTGCTTACTGTATCTCCCACAATATTTGCCTGGCTGATTTGATCTGGCAGGGTTGATGCACTCTAGCTTCCTTTGATTAAATAATGCCAACTATCAGGACGCTGGAATTATATCTTCTCTTCTGCAGAGCCTGCCCTCTGGGTTGAGGTTGTCCCCATGATCCAGATGGCCCCACTCTGCTAGTTTTTTGAAGGGTCTTGAAGACCTAGCTCTTCACCCAGGTCTTTAGCAAAGGTAATTGAAGCCCCCTCCTTCATGCTGACTGGCTCTTTTTTGGGGGACAACTTTTAAAAAGTTTGTTTTCAATGTTATATCATCTTCTTATTCTCTGTGATTTTATCTGTGAAGCACCCAGAATTACTGTTAATCAGATGGCATAAATTTTAATAAATAAATAAATTATAAGTCTCTGATTCTGGGCAGGACTTAAACCTAAGTACATTTATGATACAATGGCTGGGTGTCATGAGAGTGTAACAATAATAATTGCAGTTTGTCATGAGAGTATAGTAATAATTGTATTTATATTACTTATTAGCTGTACCCATGATCGATAAGTTCACTGTACATATATCCCAAATTTTTCCTATATAATTCAAAACTAATTAATATCTTTAAAACAGTATCTAATATGGTATCTTTTGTAACTCCAGATTAATAAACTGATGGTTGTTAAACCAAAAAAGAGGTATTCCCTCCATTTTATATTTCCAATATAATGACCTCAAGAGCCAAGCTTTTAAAACATAATGAAATATTCCAATTCTTAAGTTCTTTTAAATAGCTGATATTCTTAAAATTCAGAATAAATTTGTAGATGGCTCAATTGGGGAAATAAACGTATCGACATCAGCAAGAAGCTCACCCACCTCCAGTTTGCCAATGACACAGTGATCATCAGCACAGTGTCCAAGAGTCAGGTTGTGTTTAAAAAAAACACAGTGTGTTTCAGTGTGGTGAGCATTCAGACTGAACATCAACTGAAAAAAAAATGTTTGTGAAATCATTTCCACCCATACCATGACATGAAACTAGATGAGATGAGAGAGGATGCCAATTCCTACAACTACTTACTGGGGGAAAAGTGGTATGGCTCAGCTTTAACTGCATAAAACCAATTTTATAATAGATGAGAAAACTAAAGCAAAAGTACATACTTTCAATGCCATAGTTTTACTAGCAGAGATCTATGGCTATGAAGTATGTAACCTGAGTAAATCAGAAGGTGGAGAAATCAGAAGGAGGAGCTTTCAATCACAGCATGCAATGGAGAGATGAGTAGTAATAGTCTTGCTTGGAGACCAAATCTAATGCAGAAAAGTGCCATATGAAAGAAGGTATTGCAGTAGTAAAAAAATAGCATATATGAATGTGCAAGACATAGACATGCATGTACATGTATTACAACAGATGGACCTAGGTGACATAATATAGTTGTCATAATTGTGGACAGTTAACTTTGTTTTGTAGCAACACAAAAAGCATCCACCTATGAGATGGATAGACCAAACATGGACCCTTGGATCACTGTAGCAATAGCACTTAGACTCATATACCGCTTCACAGTGCTTTACAGCCTTCTCTAAAGGGTTTACAGAGTCAGCATATTGCCGCCAACAATCTGGGTCCTATACAAACTATACAGTTATCCTGTCAATCTTAAACTGTTGAAGTTTTGCAAAGATTTTCATGAGCAGGATAAATCTGAAATTCTAGGTGAAGTTTCAGAATTTTCCTTTTTACTAAGAAAAAAAAATCCTTTTGCGTATGGAGCAATATTCACAACATTTGTAAGGAGTAATTCTTGTAACGTTTAAAGAAAATTTATTCACGATCTTTACCAAATTTACATATCTCTCCAGTGCTTTCAGTAATTTCACACTTTAAAAAAACTTGTTAACAATCACCAGATAGGTAACCTTGTTAATCGTGCCATATTAACTCACAGTGTTAACACTTACTATTAGCATCATATAAAAAAGCTGTGCTATTTAAAGGAATTGTAGACATATAGTTTTATGTAACTGCAATTTGCATCTGTGGAGCATCTTAATCTGTACCTTCAACTCATAAGTGCTCAATTCCTATGCTGGTCTATGATCGTATTAAAAGTTGGTTTGGCTTATTACAAATAACTTAGTAATATTGTGCCTGTATATATTATATTTGAAAACATGGCTTTTTAAAAAAAAGATGAGGACTACATGACACTGTCTGCAGAACTGATATTTTGGGATGCAAATGTTTCATGCAAATTTGCCTAATAAATTCTCTGGTAGAATATAATAAGATACTTGGCAGTTTTCAATGAAATTATTTCACTTATCATAACATTTACAGTTTTTCATGACTTATCAGAAAGGAGTCCCCTTGTTCTATAATTATTTTCTTTTTTAAAAAATAGCAGTGAATGTTTAATGGAGAATGGCTGTTAAGTTTGGACTTCAGTTGAACTCAGGAGTTCCTTTGGTGGGGAAAAGAAAATTGGATAGGTTTGACAAAGTTTTGTTCCAAAGAACCCACACAGTTCACTTAGATTTCCTGTTGTCAATTACTTTTTATAAAAATAATTTTTGTATGACCCTGTTTTTTGAAACTGCGTAAAAGTTATTTTGGAACTGATTTTTTCTCAGTTTTCTAATTCTATATTTCCATAATAACTACTCACTTCATTTTTTGGTGCATATATTCTTGAAAGCCCTGGACACTACTAAGATCCCAAATCAGAAGTGAATAGACAATCTATCCAACAAATTTGTTGTCATCTGTCATGGTCAGACCACTCTCTCCTTCGGCTTGACTTTCTTACCGCTACACCTTGCCGCAGGGAGGCGGAGCCAATGAGCCCAGGCGCCTGATGGATCCTGATAGGTTTCAGAGGGAGCTTGGGCCATTTCCTGAGACTCTGACTCACGACTCGAC
>JANHZT010001904.1:238144-252702 GCA_032468215.1 Stegonotus admiraltiensis | reverse complement strand
CCACCTTAGAAAGGATGGAAGGCTGAGTCGACCTTGAGCCTGGTGGGACTCAAACTTGCAGTAATTGTAAGCAGCAGATGTTAATAACAGACTACTAGTCTGTTGAGCCACCAGAGCTCATTTCTTCAGATCTGTAGAAGCTTCTTGGATGAGAAGTGAAACATCTTCAAGGAAAAACCAGAAAGTCCAGTTGCCTCTTGAAAAAAGCACGTTTGGGACATGGGGTATATGTATTTTTTCACATGACCAGTAAGGGGCCAAGTATCTTATAAGGATTTTGTTTTGGTTTACCATTTCTTAGTCTTTACAGTCAGCCCATAAACATCGGGGAGCTTGATTTACTTATTAAAATAGAGTTCATGTAATACTTCACTTTGGAGCTGTTAATAAGAGAGGAAGAATGTCATTTATTTATGCTGAAGAATTTTTACTTCAGGATAAAATAATAATATAAATATATAGATTCTTTCAGATCCTGAACACTGAAAGTATTTTATGTTCTCTACTATTTCAGAAAGCGTCAAGGATGTGATTGGAAGGAAGATAAAGATTTCTGTGAAAAAGAAAGTTAAGCTTGAAGTTAAGAGCGACAAAGTAGATAATAAAATATTGGTAAGTACATTCCATTTTTTCTTCAAACAATTTGTTTCTTGGTTTAATCACCCCCCCCCAAAAAAATAAATAAATAAATGAAAATACTTTAAATACTTGTTCTCTTCTAAATTTTGTTTCTTTTATACAAGAAAATTTGCATAAGCATTTCTGGACACAATATTAATGTGATTGGGTGAAAAATTGAATAGAGAATGTATCCAAGTAAGAAACCTGATTTGTCCAGTCAAGTGAAAAAACATTATCATACAAACATTATCCAAAAGAGACAGTTGTTGTAGGTTTCTTAGGATAAAACTATAATTACAGTACTTGTAGACACCAACAATATTATCACAGTGTGGTTGAGATGCTATTATTATAAAATATAAGAGTGGTTGTTTTGCATTTTATATCCATAAATTTTGTAGAATAAGACCTTTTGAGTGAGCCATAATTTGTTGTTCTATATGTGTCTGTGAATGTGGGGGGAAGAAAGCAAGATAAGATCTAAAACAGTGCTGGAATTTAGAGAAGACAGAAACTATCAGTCTCTGGCCTTAATAATACCTGTTCCAGAACTCTGCACTGTAATTTTGAAAAACCTTTCTTCTATTCCATTTTGGAAGATGGGGGAGGAAAAGACAGCAAAGCAGATGTTATACTTGTAGTCCTTGACTTACAACCATTAGCAACAGCTCTTAGCAACAGCTCAGAGTTACAATGACAGTAAAAATAATGACTTACAACTGGTTCTCGCTCTTACAACCATCACAGCATGACCTTGGTCACAGGATCAAAATTGGGGCACTTAGCAACCAGCATGTATTTATGATGGTTGCAGCATCTTGCAGTTATGTAATGGCCATTTGTGACCTTCTAAGCCAGCTTCTGACAAGCCAATTTAATTGGAGAAGCCAGATTAACTAAACAACCACAAAACTCATTTAAGTACGGTGATTCTCTTTACAACCACAGCAAAGGGGTCATAAAATCAGGCATGACTCACTTAACAAACACCATGTTTAACAACAGAAATTCTGGTCCCAGTTGTGATTATATGTAAAGGACTACTTGTAGTATAGTATAAGAGTATTCTGATTAATTGTTCTTGTTTGAGTAATCATAGTTGACTGAATTTATCATTGTTGCTATATTTATAAAAACAAAGCCATAAAAGATAGTTTGCAAATTAAGGTGAATTCACACCTTGTTTTACTGTGGCTAAGGGTTATATTGTGGGTTAACAAATCATGATTGCAATGAAGCATGACTTAACATGAGAAATGAATCCAGCTGGAGATATTTACTTGAGAAAAATCAAATACTTACCTCATCTGCAAATCTGTAACTGTTTTGATTTTTGTTTTGGACATTTAAGGTAATTGTTGAGTAGCAATAGTAACTACAAACATCTTGCTTCTTTAAATTATTAATTATTACTTTTCTTAAGGATCTATGAAATATTTGTTTGGATTACAGTGCAACTTTCTGTGTTGCTGACATTTGTTTGTTTTATTTCTGTGGCTGCTCAACTCAGCTGATTCTCAAGCTCCAAATACTTAACTACCACAAAGCATAATCATTTAACAGCGTAATCTAGTGTACTCCAATTATTTAAGATTACTGACATACTTATAAGTGTTGGCTTTCTTATGGCTTGATGCGAATGAGTATAATTTTATAGACTTTAATGCAAAATGGAGATAACTATAAAATGTTCTGTTTGAAATACAAATCTAGAAGATGGTTCTCCCAATTCATAATTTATTTAAAAATAATAATCCATATAATTAAGACCATTATTACTACTGAACAAACTAGTCATAGGGAGTTGACTATTGTAATGCTATTAATTTGATAAGGTAAACAGCTCCATAATAGAAGCACCAAAATTGACTTGAGTTAAACTTGACTTGAGATTGTAATACAAATAGTGCAGGCCAAACATCTTTAACACAATCTTCCCCTTTTTTATGTCATCTAGAACCTGGAAAAAATAACTGTCATGTCCTCCCACCATTTTAAAACAATGTATGAAATGGTAGTATAAACACCCAAACCTTTAAAATATCTTCAGCCCAGGACCAAAAAGCCTTGAAAAATCCTAGGTCCACTTCATATGACTTATTTGGTTCATATCACAGTCACCTCTTCAGGGCGTTTCAAGTAATTTCTGCAGTTATAGCAATACCATAAGTCCTCCCCCCCCACCCCCCCAAAAAGGAAAACTAATGTTATGTAAAGAAGTAAGTGCTCATTAGTTTATCGTCCATCTGTTTTCTTAACCTTCCAGTCAGAATAGCTAGAAATTACTTGTTAATTTGCAAGGCTTTATTGAGAAATATTCAAGAATGACTGAATGATAATAAGCATTTCAAACTGCAGGGCACAAATATTATAGCAATATATCTATATGCTTCAACCTGAATGTGGCTATAGTAATTTGTGAAGTGTATAGAGGCCTGTCTAATTTGAAGGGAAAAATATAATAATATGTGACTACAAAGGTGTGTGTGTCTGTATCCTTTCTTTTTCATCCCATCTATGATACATGAAGCCTGTATACTTAAGTGATGGGAGCAAGGTTGTGTGAGTAAAAGCCAGGTGCTGTGTCCCAGACTTTCTTTCATAAAATTAGAATCAGCCTATTTTTAAAGACAGGTGTCTGCTGTTTTTTGATATAGTGTAGTGCATTCTTTGTTATGAATGTTATGCCAGGTTCCGGATTTCTGCGATGAAATAAGACTCCAAACAAGAAGTTTCTGTGTTGTAGAATTCTTTATCCTCGGCTCCGGCACGCTCCAAAAAATACCCATGAAGAATGAATTATTGTCAGCGTTTGTGCACAGTACTTCCCACCACCTTTTAAAGTTACCCACCAATCCCATGACTCCACCCCTTAGTCCACCCCAATCCTAGCTACACTCCGTCATCATAGGCAACCAACATGACATACAAAGCTCCACCCTTTCAGCTCGGCGAGGGATCCAGGAAAAGTTTGACAACGTAATCTCCTTGGTTAGCCATTTCTGGGTCCGCCTCTCAGCTGTGCAGCAGAGTCTGCGTTGGAGACATTGTGATGGCGGCTCCCGCAGGAGCAGTGATCCCATTCAAAGCTTTAATGTTCTGGCAGCTATGGTGAGCAGGGTGGAATCAGCAGCAACAAGCACCCTGGACATGATGGCTGGTAAGCGGGGTTTACCATGCCCCCGCCCACCTGAATGAAAACCCCGATACCTCGAGGTTGACATGTTCTTTTATACTAACATTATTTATTTATTTAAACAGTTTATATATGATAGATGTTCTAAGAGGTATAACAAACTTTTTCAAATTAAGTGTACTTCATTCATGACAACCTGCCTATTTAATGCAGCCTAATTTCCTATAATACTTTTATGGTTGTCATTTTATGGTAATGAATACTAAAATATTGTATCCATTTTTATCCCTCTTGTATACCTTGATACTTTGGGACTTAGAAATTAAGGAGTGTGAGGTTATAGCTTTAGATTTATATATATATATATATATATTTTAAAAAACTGCACATCTAAATCTTGGAAACACTTGTGTTGGCCCTAGTAGTATTTTTCTAAATGTAGAAGTGGGAAAAATTTTTACTTTTAGAGTGTCTTGCTTTTATGTTACCTTCCCAGGAGTAGCTGAAAAATTGTGCTACTATATTTTTTCATAGATTACATCCTAGTATTAGTTTTGAATAACAGAGGGGTTTACGTCTGATTTAAGTTTGAAATGCATTGTTTAAAAAAATGTTGGGCTTTTCCAATACACTGGTTTTTGATTATTCATGTAGGAGGGAGTTAAAATCTTATTTTTATGGCAGTATCAGGATTACACTGCTGAAATTCAGTGGCAAAACAGTAATATTTTTCTTTTTCTTTTTCTTTTTCTTTTCATTTTCATTTATTTATTTATTATTAATTAATTTATTTAATTTTTTATACTTACAATTTTTATACTTATAATTTTTTATATTTACAAAATATGATTCAAAATACACATGAAATCCAGCGAGGTTTTATTTTTAATGTAGGCTCTGACCCTTACAGATTCTTCTTTTAAAAATGAAGCCTTGTTTTTGTTGGTAATATTCAAAGATATGTTGTTTTGTTTTGTTTTTTGTTTTGTAAATCAAGAGTTCAAATGTAAGAGTGAAAGAATGGAGTAGATAAATACTGTTTACCATCCTGAGATATAATCTCCCTGGCATAGAAACTGTACCTTCAGTTGCTAATCTGATGCTGGGAAAGAGCTGGGAGAAAATTAAGGGTTTTTTTATGCATGCAGAGTGTCTTGCTAAGGAGCTTGCAAGAACAGAAAGAGTTATTGTTGGAATCAGAGAAGGAGGAGGGGAGAAAATGGCTATTAAGGAAACATGGCATTAAGGAAATTCAGACTACAGAATAGTTCTGGATGCAGGGAGGATTCAAGATCACCAGAGGAGACAGCATAGAGATCGCTGAGTAGAGATGAAGATGGTATAGCATTGAATGATGGCTGTTTGATGCTGATTCCAGACAAGGAGAAGATTTCATTCTGGTAGCTGAGAGTGGTAGCCCACTAAGTTTAATTAAAACTCTTAATTAATTTCCCCATAAACAACAGTTCACATACACATTTACATAGAACAGATCAAAAATCAGTTTGTTATGTTTTACTGTCTTCTAAAATGAAAAGTATGAAAAAGAATGGATTTATTTGCTTTAGCTGATAGTGCTTTCTATCAGTTAAAATAGAGCTGATGCTAGCTAGCTAAACGATTCTGATTCTTAGAGAAATCAATGCTTTTCTATTTTTCACTTAAAAATAAAGAAAAATATTGAACTGGGTCACAGAATCTTTGAACATACATTGTTATCCTCCCTTGAAAGCTTTCACAATGTCCTGTGACAAAATAGAAACAAAGATAGGGGATTTCTGTGCAACATGAAAATATCAAGATATGACAAGCATACATTTATTTGTGCTTTTGTGTCTGTCAGGATGTCACATCAACATGTCGCCATTAAGAGACTTGATTAATATAAAATTGATTGTACAGAGCATGTGCTATGAAATTCTGGGACCTCTGCTTATTTTTTTCCTGTAAAAGGCTACATTTTTTTAGGATTAATATCCATTGCTTTGCTCTTTCCTTCCTTCCTCTCTCTGTCTTACACCAATTTCCAATAAAGGGATAAAGTGCTCTTCTCAAAGGATCTCTTGCAATTGATTTTTTAAATTAAGATGAGAGTTACATAAAATTCAGCAGAGGCCTATCTGTTGCCATAAAATCTTGTTACTCTGTTTCATAAATTCAAATAAAAATATTAATGTGTTAAAGTTAAGGCATATTAAAACCAAAGTTGCACAACAATATAATCCTATTTCTATCTCTATTAGAGTCCTGCTTAAATATTATTCTATGTTTCAATAAGTGCTTGGTAGAGATATGCAAAATGTCATGTGCATGAACTGTACATGGAATTGCTTCTTTTGGGTGATCTGTGCCTGTTTTGGATCTTTCAGTCCAGGCATGGAATAAAATGGGTTGTTTTCAATAGAAGTGGAATTGTAATGGTAGAAGCATGGAAGAAGCTGAGGACCTCAATCCCTGAGAGATGGAAGGAAAGGAAACGGTGATCAAGATCAAGTGATCTAGACAGCCGAGTAAGCTAAACCACTCTGGATAATTGGTGGTTGAGAGGAGGAACATCACTGGGAAGATTGTGGAACAGGTTACCATTGGATATATCATGGTGACAGGCTGGTGATGGCTAATGAATATAGGACATTATGAAGACTTTAAGACACATGAGCCAGTGGGTTATGCTGCACTTGAAACACAGAGGGGAATGGGGTTGGGGAGACAGTATACAACACCCTATCTCTTTCTCCTCTGGATTTTGTTTTACCCTAAACTATGGTAAACTGAAAATGGTTTCTCAGAACCTCTGGAACACTACGATTGTTTTTGAGATTCTTAGCAAAAAAATTTCCCCATTCACATATATCCTGAGTGCATGAGCATATGTTTTTATATGTTTCTTTTTTAAAAGAATAAACAGTTAAAAGAAAATAAAGAAAATTTTTTTTGAAAAAAAACCAAAGATTCCAGAACGAGAAAAAAAAAATTAATGAAAATGAGGGGGGAGAGAGAAAAAGAATGACTTCACTTTTTTGGTACAGATAAAAATAAAAACTACATCAAGCCTTACTCTATATTAACATTTGCCTACATTATTTCCAAAATCCAATATAATTCTATCATCAAATCCCAAAATCAACTTTTCATTTCTTTCACTTTCTTGCAAAAAGTCCAAAAATGGTTTTCAAGTGGAAAGAATTTTTTCTTTCACCAAAGCTTTCTGTTTCATCATCTCCCTCAATTACACCACCGTCACCATTCAATCTTCTGTTATAGGTATTTGTAAGTCCTTCCACCGTTGAGCATATAAAGTCTTTCTGCTGTTATCATATATGAAAACAAAGTTCCGCTTGTTTGTCCATTAAGCTCAAAAGAAAGGTTCTGGTTTCAATTGTACATTCACTTTTAAAATCTGCTATATCAAAACACATACTTGATACCAAAAATTTCTAGCTTTGTTATATGTCAACCAAGGATGGGGAAAAAAACCACCCCAAACTGGGAGGCTTCATGACCTAGTTGTATAATTGCTGTGCTTTGCTTGGACACTCTTGAGGTCTGTCATTATCATAAGGAAATGCTAAACAGAAGATGGAATTTTAAATACATGTCAGAAATTTTTTGCATTACCTTTTTAATATCCTGTAACTTTATATCCTACTTTTGCTGTCCCCTTTCCATATTTTGAATGTGATGGTTAATTTTTTCTTATCTTTATCCTACATTGCCCCCTTCCCAACCTTGTAGTATCAGAGTCTTAGTAGCATTTTTTCTTGTTTGTTCTGGGTATTCAGGAAACGATTAGTAAAAGGCCAGTGTAAATGTTCTTAAACTTTATACCTTGTTTTGTTGAGTCTCTTTGCATTGGCTGTTCGTTAAATTTTCGATCTATTCTGATACTCAGACTCAATGTATTTTTCATTGCTACGTTCTACTTGTAGTAAATACAAATGGTCTGTTACCATAAGACTGGCAACTATATAAACTTGGCACAACTACTGATAACTACTTTGGTTCTATTAGGCATTCATCCAACTGCTAAGAGGGAGATCAGTCTATTGTAAAGCCCAATTCAAAGAGAAGGATTATGAGAGAAAGGCCTCAGGTTATTAAAGCTTCAAGAAAGGTAGAACCATACAACTCAGCCGAATTTCACATTCTCTGCAAAAGATTGGTTCAAAGCCTTAGTAAGAGCAGCTTTTGGCTAGCAAATGAGAGGAGGGGGATGTCAGAGAGAAAATGGATGATACCATTTATATTTTGTCCTGGCTTTATCCATTACATGCCTGTGAAATCTGTTTTGTCAGTACAAAATTATTTTGTTACAAACTTGCAATAGTTAGAATCTGTGTTATACCTTATAGTTTGACGCAATATTGTGTTTGTTTGAAGGTTTTAATAAGGAGTTTTAGAGGGAGAAAAGAATGGTTTTCATGAAATGCTGCAACAACTTCTTTCTGTTTCTAATCAATGGTTGGTGCACTGATGTGAAACATAATGCCAAATATACAAACCTCTGGTAGTGCCGTGCTAAATGCCAGTGTAATGTAAAATGTGGTAGATTCACATACGGTATTAAGGAGACTGATATATGTATTTCTAGTGTACTTCAGTCATTTGTTTACATCCGGTAAACAAAAAATCTGCTGCATGTATTACATAAGTCAAATAACAGACCTGTCCAAAATTAGGAGTTTTATTTGTTTGTTTTATATGACATAAAGTGGCTGGGTTTGCAAAGTTTCGTTAAAACCTTCAAAATTTTCATAGTTCAGCAAGTGGGGTTATTTATGTAGAAAGCTGTATGAATATAGGTTTGGAGTTGAATGAAATTGAAGAAGCAGATACTTAATGCAGACAAGACATATTTTGTAGCTAAGGAAATTAATAAGTATGGAGATTTACAATGGAACCTCAGATTGCTATGGTAGCCAGCAAGTTTAGTTAAGGAGCCTCTGCTGCTATGCCCATTGATGATGGAGTTTGCCTTAGTGATTTATGTACTACATTAACATCCAAGTTAGGCTTCAAAGACATTTGAAAACTTAAGCCCATTGTAGCTGGGATCTGGTTCCATAAATTGTTTTTTTAAAAAGCCATATATTTTTACCTTACAATTTAAGCTCATTCCATTTCCACTCATGCATCAAAAAGCCAACAACTTGGAATTTAAGTACTTAAAACTGCATAATTTAAGCTATAAAGTCTTTGCTGAGGTTTATATAATGTTATAGATTTCTGTTGCATTTCAGTTCAAGATTGAGTTTGCAAGTTAGTGCTAGGGAAATTATTCAACACAACACATGCAGGGACAGCTATTTATACAGGTTGTCTTTGGCTTACAACCACAATTGAGCCCAAACTTCCTGTTGCTAAGTGAGATAGTTATTAAAAAGTGAATTTTGACACATTTTTATGACCTTTCTTGCCATAGTTGTTAAGTGAATCACTGTAGTTGTTAAATTAGTAAGATGGCTGTTAAGTGAATCTGGTTTCCCCATTGACTTTGCTCATCAGAAGATCACAAAAGGTGATTATCTGACTCCAAGACACTGCAAATATAAATATGAGTTAGGTGTCAAAGGTCTGAATTTTGGTCCCATGATCACAGGGATGCTGCAATGGTCATGTGAAAAATAGTCAAAAGTCACTTTTTTCAGTGTCATTGTAACTTTGAACCAAATAAATTGTTGTAAGTCGAAGGCTACCTATACTTAACTATCTCACTTTTTATTGTATATACTGCATTATTAAGCCTGAAGCAAAGGCCTGGGATTGCCCATTAAACCTTCTGCTGCCCCCTGGATTTAAAAAAAAAAAGGCAGTTGTCACCATTTTCTTTCCTATTTTGGAAAAGATGGTGATAGTGGCAGCTGTTCAAGCCCCCTACATAGCATACACAGACGGTGGCACTACAGGAGGCTTCTTCAAGTACTTAGCTTGCAGAGTTTGTGGCTTTTAGAAATGCTTATTTTTACATTAATTTTCTTCTAAGATACCTAAGTAGCTGCTAATGTGAGAAAGGAAAATATGTTTGGCTGTTAATAGTAGTGAGAAAACTATGAATATTTTTTTTCAAAGTTTATGGACTTTTCTTTACATATCAAACCAGTTGGCTTGATAAAACCTCATCGATGTGATCCCTATAATTGTTGGGTATTCTGTATTTGTTGAGAAGCTTCATTGATAATTATTTTAAAATATTGTCTCTAACTTTAAATTAGTATGATATAGACAGACAATAGTGTGTCTTTCCACTAGCTATTTTTTCAAAATGATGCTGAACAATGATTTCCCAGGTAAATATTTATTTATTTAATAAATTTATTCACTGCCCATCTCACTGTGAAGCAGCCTTGATATATGCTGTATTAATTTGCTTGGGGCATTTTGATTTTCTAATACACTTATTAATAAGAATCTGTCTACTCTTCTGCTAGCATTGTTTAAAGTATTCTGTATTTCTATTTTCATTAGTTTTATTTAGAAGGATCAAATGTTACTAAGAAAACTCAGTTAAAATAGTACGGCAGGTGAAAGAAAATTAATATCATTCCTGAATAACAAGTTCTGACATTCTTTGCTTTGTTTTAGAAGGTGCTTATTTAATAGAGAAAGACAAGTACTTTCTTACATTTTTGAAAGGTTACTCTCTTGGGACTTTTTAAAAAGAGAATAAAAAGGAAAATGTGGTTTAGACTTTGCCACAGAAATGAACAGTAGCCTCAGCTGTATGGATATTGCTCTATACAGGTTTTTTTTTAATGGTATTTTATGAGGCCTAGATGCCCAATAAGAGAAAAACATTTAAACGTGCATTAAAACAAATATTTTAATATTAATAGTGTATGAATGTATTCAGCACAATCAGTATGTAGAAATAAATTTAGTTTCATGAAAACATACTACTTAAAATTACAAATTTATTATACTTATATTGTGGTCTTGAATTTAAAACAATAATATTATCCAAAAAATCTTGGATGGCATTTAGAAAACCTAAATTTTTTGCATATTGACAAAATTTTCACCAGTCAATTACAAAAAGCCACGCTGCTTGGATCAGCACATATGCTATGCCTATACATTATGACATCCTAAGTTCCTGGGAAGAGCTGGATGTGTATGAAGGCCAACACCAGTTAAAGAACTGACAGTTGTGACTCCTTCACATTGCTGTGTGTAATGCCAAACTTGATAGGTGGACAAAAATGGCAAATCCAATCTAAGTAACTGTCTGACTGTGCGATCAACCATAATAATACAGCTTTACTTGTAACAGCTTACATCCGCAACAATATCTTTGACACCATCAGACAACATCTGTCTGTGGATAAAAATGCCAAACATCTGGCTGACTGTGCAACCAACCATAATAATTGCTTACAAGAAGGCATTTGACTCCTTGCCATGTGACACAAGTTCCTGGAAATGTCAGAAGCTTTGTGCAAAAATCAATGACATAATGGAAAGCATAGTTGTTGGTCAGAGGTGATAGACTGGGAGAGATTAACATTTTATAAGGAGACTCACTTTCACCATTACAGTTTGTCATTGCATTGATTCCTCTGCCAACAATACTGAACAAGTCAGGCTATGTCTATCAAACATAAAAAACATCTGCCAGGCTATTCCCACCTGGTTTATATAGAAACTATGAAAAAAACATAATTTGAAATGGATTTTCTGCTCAACACTGTCCAAATATACAGCCAAGTTACTGCAAATGTACTACCCGTATAATCAACAGGGAAAAATATTGAAAATGAAAGAATCTAACTACCCTATGGAAATAACATCTGAAATCTAAATAAAGATCACTACAAATACCTAAACATCTTTCAGACTGACAATATTAAGCACACTGAAATAAAGAAGATTAGCAGTGAATAAATCAGATGAGTGAAGATCTTACAAGTTAAACTCGGTGGAAATACTATCAAAATGATTAACATTTAGGCAGTTCCAGTCACTAAATCTTCAGCTGCTTTCTGCTCTCCTACTGTTTCTCAAAAATTACCTAGCCCACCTCTGTTCGAGAGATTGATTGAATCCTCCATCTCCTGCAGAAGACTTCTAAGTCTCTGCTGCTCCATTAGAAGTGCTGAGGATTTCCCTTATTGAGGACTCAAAAATATATAATAAGGCTGGCTTACCCAGCTGCAACTAGAGGGCTGAAGATGCTGTTGTCCTCCTAATTCTTCTAGAATTAGCTTTAGGATCGTGTTCTGCTCTGCTGCATTTGGCCCTGCCCCTGATGGATTTTCCAATTCATAGAAATCTTTCCTTGCTTCTCTTCAAGTACAAAACCTTATTTATTATTTGTTATGCACGTTTATCAAGATATACAAATCAACCACTGTAATAAATCATTTACAGAATTTCATCCAATAAAAATTCATAATTTAACAGCCAAACTGGTAGGGTAATTTTAATAAGTAAGTCAAATAGAACATACATATTTAAAACAACCTGTGATATGATCAAGCATATATCATTCATAATTAAAACTATAATCCTGGGAATACACAATATTGAGAGAAGGGTGGAATAACCAGGCTCTACATTAATTCATTCTTCATATAAACAGATTTTTAACCTGTTTTAAAGACCGTCAAACTTTAACTAAGATAGAGGAAAGGAGGGAGCTGATTCTAGAGTTATAAAGCTAGGTCTATGAAAGCTCAAAGGAGACACCAGGAACTCAGAGGATTGTGAAGGCAGAACAGGATTATAGTGAGAAATAAGGGCAGAATCCATACAAATTTATGTAGAAGGATTATAAACTGGGAAATGATATTGTAGGTAGTGATATTGCTGCACATAAAATGTATGTATTTATTTAAAAGATTTGCATGATAGCCTATTTAAGAACGCAATAATAAAACTCAGAACTATAAAAATCATAAAACATAAAATCAGAACGAAGCCTGGCACCTTAGTCATCTTGTGATAACCCCACCGCCAACTCCAGACACCTTCGTTTTAACCCAGCACATGGCTAAAAAAAACAGGTCTTGATGGCATTCTGAACGCCTAAAAGTGTATCAAATATGTTGCGGGCTCCATTTTTTTAATGCTGTTATGTGGCACAGTCAGTAATTTAGTACTTACTTTGTAAGTATAAAAGTCCAGGCTACATAATACTAGTTAGCATATTGATTCAAGAAGAGCCAAAGTAAAGATTAGAGACAGCCTGATAAAAGATTGGACTGCTAAATGTTCTTCATGTATAATAAAAACAAGTCTGCATACCATAGAAAGACTAACATTCTGATAAACCTGTTATTAAGATAAGCATTTTCACTTCAGACTGTTTTAGAATGTATAAATAATGTGCTGGTACTTTTCATCCCTAGCTTTAAAAATGCAAATATGAAAACAACAGAAAGATAGGCTGCTATCAAGCTAGCTAAGAATGGAAGAGAATTTCCAAATTTCTGCAGGAATTGAAAAACCCCATGGAATTGGAAAATTCTTTTCACTTGCTCATACTTTTCAGCATTATCTTTAAGTGAAACTTGCCCTAAGTACATTTTCAAGTTAAAGTTGTTATAATGTTATATGCTTATGTTCAAGCAATTAAACTGGCTCTTCCCAATGGATTTTGATGCACCGGGTTGCATAAGCAGGTTTTCATAACTGTATGGGTTTTTTGGTTGCAGAATACTTGGGGAATGGTTGTCCATACAATGTTTGTGAAAAAACTTTTCTCTAAGGGTAAGATGTCTTAAATAGGAAATCATTTCTAGCATAATTATATAGTGCCAAACTTGGGTATTAAGTTTAATTTTATATAAGCTTAAAGGTACCACTAAGCATAAGGTAGCCTTATATAATTTATCTTTGCAACAGGAAATGGAATTCCTCTAAGATAAACAATAATGTTCTTAAATCAAAACAACATAATCTGGGAGCCACAGGTGAGAATTGCAAATAAGGTTCTTGTGAGGTAAACTAAATAATTTAAGTTTAATTTCCCTGAATCATACACCTGCACATTTATAAAACTTCTGCAGCTGTTGGCATGGATGCATTTGGCAGAAAGATTTTATTGTGCAGGCTGTTATTTTAAGTACAGCATTTCATGCCAATGATAGTCAAAATAGGAAAGAATAAGGAATTGGTGCTGAGTACTTTACTGTAAATTTTGAGCTATCGTAACTCAAATCAATAATTTAAAACTTACTCAAGTTTTAGATTTTGGTAATTGCACTGTCATAGCATGTTATATAAGTTTTTTAAAAAATGGAATAGGAGATACAACATAGTATTTATTCCTATTATTCTTACAAGAGAACCAGTTTGGTCTAGTGGTTAAAGCACCAAGCTAAGAACCAGGAGAGTGTAAGATTTAGTTTCATCTTGGGCATGAAAGCTGGCTAGGTGACTTAGGGCAAGTCACTCTCTCTTAGCCCACAATACCAGGCTCAGGCGACAAGCTGCTCGGTGAATTTCTGTCACAACCAATGCATCAATCTTTGGTTGTTCTGAAAAAAGGCAGAAAACACTAGAAGAGGAGGAGGAAGAAAGAAAAAAGAAGAAAGTGATCCTTACTATATTATGTAAAACTCCAGAGAGGAGGAATGGGGTGGGTGGGTGGAGAAATTAGAAATATGAGGTGAAAGATTAAGGTAGAGATGACTTCAAGTCAAGTTTGTCTTTAGATGACACTTCCATGTAGCTATTCTGTATTTTCCTGAGCGCTGCTCACACCATCCATGGCTGGGTAATTTACCCTCAGGTTTGGCAAACAACTGAGTGAGAGCTAATATTTTTCTTACCCAAGATGCAGTTTGGCCACTCCCCCAAT
>JANHZT010001904.1:178964-201666 GCA_032468215.1 Stegonotus admiraltiensis | reverse complement strand
CCAAAAAATAAGCCCTCCCCAAAAATATTTAAACGGATGCACAGCCGGTCACCGCCATTTCCTCTGGTTAGGGTTAGGGAGACAGAGCTGGAAATCAGGTAAGACAGCAAAAGGAGCCCCATCTTGCTCCACATGCCCCAAAGCAATAAGCCCTCCCCGAAAATAAGGCCAAGCACTTATTTCGGGGTTTAAAAAAATATAAGACAGGGTCTTATTTTCAGGGAAACATGGTATGTATTTTCTATGGGAAAAATCAGCTAATGTATTTTCTCAACCACTTGAGAATAAGAGGACAAATTTGTTAAGATCTTTTAAGCTGAAGCCACACAGGTAGTCAAGCAGTAAATAAGCACTATTATTTACATGCAGGTGACTTAGCTCACAACGGGACTATCTGTTGGTCTGTTCAGTATTCCCCAAACAGTTATTCTGGAGGCATGCCTTTTAAGTTTAAGTTCCCTCCACCTGAATGCTGTCTGATGTTAGCAACATTCTTGAGAAGAGTAACATTTGCTAAGCTACACCATTGTCACAACTGTTTATCTTTGATTAATTTCAGATCCAAGTGGTAGGGTAGCAGAATTATCTTTGCTGTAATCCTAGCTCTCTACCTCTAGTCTGGTAACTGAAAAATGAGTTATGTGTATGAATCACACAGACCATTTTGCCTATAATTCTAGTTCTTTGAATTGGTATTTGTAAATTCACAGTATTTACTTATCCACCCTACATTATTTGTGCTTCCTCTAAAACCATAACTCTAATCATTCCCAGTAGTTTAATGGACACGGGTGCAAGAGGATTCATGTCTATAAATTCATTGACAACTTTTCAGAGACTCACGTTACAAGTTAGCTACCATTATTACAAATTAAAATTACAGTTGAATCTTGCTTATCTTCTTTTTTCACCTCTGAGTTTTTTTCTATTTTGCGGCATCTTTATATCCATATCAAATTATCCAGACAAACCTCTTCTGTAAAATATTTAATGATTTGTCATATAATAACAAGCCATATATTGATTTCTTTCATATGAACCAATCTATTCAATAAACCATTGTTAAGTAGACACACCTTAATGTGATGTGTAAAAACAGTTAATGAACCGTATGATTAGCTCTGTCTGCTAAATACCCTTCTCCATTTTATTCTTATTGATTTTTCCTACTCATCAAATTTGTTTGGTAACCTTTAGCCTGGATGCCTAATGGGACAGAAAAGGTCAATTCAGTAGCTAGACGTTATTCCTATTGTGCTGTAATTAATCCTGAATAATTACAGTCTTCACATTGTCCTCTAATTATTGTTTGCCAACTCCATTTGTGATTCACACTTACTTTGAAGATCAGTTGATATTAATACAGGTAGTCCTCGACTTACAACAATTCATTTAGTGACCGTTCGAAGTTACAACAGTGCTGGAAAAAGGGACTTGTGACTTTTTCACACTTACAACACACTTTCAGCATCCTTGTAGTCAGATGATCAAAATTCAAATGCTTGGCAACTGATTCATATTTATGACAGTTGCAGGACCATGTGATCCTTTTTTGCGACCTTTTGACAAAGTCAGTGGGGAACCCCAATTCACTTAACAACCATGTTACTAAATTAACAACTGCAGTGATTCGCTTAACAATTGTGGTGAGCAAAGTTGTAAAATGGAATAAAACTCACTTAACAAATGTTTCACTTAGCAACAGAAATTTTTGGCTCTATTGTGGTTGTAAGTCAAAAAGTCCTTGTATTTGTACTTATGTGAGATTTAAAGGGGATGATTGTACAGAAATTATTGCTTCTCCTCAAAGCACTGTTAAAATAGTCATATGTGAAGCAGCTATGCTTTGCGTGCAGGAACAAATACAAACCACGATTTGTTTCTGTTAAGGTACAACAATATCATTTCCCTTCTGTGGGAGGGAATTATATTATTTCACATAATTTTGGAGCTTCCTCCAGGATAGCTTTACTAATATAGATTTTTTTAATGTTAATATTCTTTTGATGAGGTGCAGTACAAAAAAAATCAGTTTGGAAACTATACTTGCAGGAAATGCACTAATTCATTACTGGACAAAGAAGCAATATTGGTCATTTTGTTACAGGGGTGAACAGCCTTTCACAATCACTGAGTGCCAACCAGCTGTTAGCTACCACTCTCACCCACCTTGATCTCTCAGGAAATATTCTTCGAGGTGACGATCTTGCAGTAGGTGTTCTAATCTAATTTTTTATATATCAAGACCTTTTCCATCTAATTTTTGTAATAGTTGTAAAATTACAACTTCCAGAATTTCTACCAAGAATGGACATTTAAAGTTTGATAAAATGCTCTATTTCACTTGGGTGAAGGACATAACTAAAGTGCATGCTAGCCAGAAAAGAAAAAAAATATTCACTGCAGGTGCAAATAAATGGCTCTCTTATTTGTTTTTGCAAATGTTTGACTTTAAATGTTAAGGGAACATTATGCTATTTGACAGAAAGATGGATGATACAGTATGACAATACAATTATTTCTTTTTTTTTCTTTCATTATTGCTTTAGTAAAAAAATATAAGGCAAAAATAAAAAAACAAAGGTGCCTAATATTTTAATATAATACATAAAATTTTAATATTTTAAAAATATTTTAAAATCATTAGCTGAAAATAAAGGTGGATGGATTATTTAACATCAAGGTTGTTGATCTTCCAAAGTAAGCCATTTTGTAATGTCTTAATGCTAAAATATTAGTTATTTATCTACTGTTTTGAGTTCATGGAGTTAAGATAGAAGTTCAGTAATAAGAAAGCTAAACTTATTTCTTTCTCTTTCACACATCTAGTCCCTGTGTAATTTTTTGGCTCAGCCAAATGCCATAATTCATCTGGATTTATCAAATACAGAGTGTGCATTAGACATGGTAACATTTATTAATTTATTATAGAAAATCCCCACTTTTATCTTCCAAATTATTTTATCTACATACTTACTATTTTATTCCTTTCCAATTTAGATGTTTGGAGCACTTCTTCATGGCTGCCTTCAGCATCTTGCCATCCTAAATCTGTCAAGGACAGTTTTTTCACATAGGTTAGCATTCAAAATATTATGCTTCAGCATGAACTTGGTGCTATATGTGGAGCTCTTAGTGCTATCTGAGTTTGGGTTTTCTTGCAGATGTTTTTTTATCAAACTAGGTAACATCATCAGTGCTATGAACAACACTGATAATGTTACCTAGTTGAGATTCATCAACTTGAATCTTTTCAAATATATTAATTTCCTGCACTGATGTGGCAGGCATGTCATGCAGTTTTCATACATAGTGAAGGGCCAAAAGGCTACGTGAAAAGTTGTGGTTTAAGTTTGTTTTCAGTTCATTCATCCAGCTATGATCATTGATCCAGGTAAAAACCGTGGTGGTGCAGTGGTTAGAATGTAGTACTGCAGGCTACCTCTGCTGACTGCTGGCTGACTGCAATTTGGCAGTTCGAATCCCACCAGGCTCAAGGTTGACTCAGCCTTCCATCCTTCAGAAGTCGGTAAAATGAGGACTCAGATCGTTGGGGGCAATGTGCTGACTGTAAACCACTTAGAGAGGGCTGTAAAGCACTGTGAAGCAGTACTCTATATAAGTCTAAGTGCTATTGCTATTAAAAGTGGTTAATGAATGTTATTCAAGAATAGTATAAAATATATGTAGCTCTTTAATTTCTCTTATGTATAATTGCTATACAACTATGGATTCTTATGCTGACTTTGAAGGTCTTTTGAGTTTATAGAATATGATCTGGGTTTTTTTTTTATCTTCTTCAAAGGAAGAGCAAAGAAATTCCCCCATCCTTCAAGCAATTTTTCAGCAGTTCACTTGCTTTAATGCAAATCAACCTTTCAGGAACTAAACTTGCACCTGAGCCTCTAAAGTAAGTAAGCATTTTTTTTTCTTTCAAGACTTTGTTTTATTTCATTGGGAAAATGTTTTATGAAAACCTTACTGTGGTTAGGAAATTGACCCATACGTTTTGTGAGTTTGAGAATAGCTATTTGTCTCTCACATGGAGTAAATGTCAGAAGTGAAATATTCAGTATGAATTTGCTTTGACTTGACTTGATGTCCAGTCTTCACTATCTGTAGGAGAAAGGGTTAAGATCTATGTAGTCCTATATCTAGACTTGAGTATAACAACTTAATACATTATACTAGGGGTGTTAAACTCACAGTGTCACATTGTCACATGACGTATCACAACTTTTTCCCCTTTGCTAAACCGAGGGTGGGTTTACAGCATGGATGTCCAATCTTTTGGCTTGCATGGGCTTCATTGAGTGAAGATATATTGTCTTGGGCTGCATATAAAATATATAATACATTTAATGTATACAAATCACATAATAATATTAAAAATTACAATTTGTAGGGCCACATTACTAGCTGTCCAGGGCTATGTGTTGACATACCTATCTTTATAGCAATATAGCAATTTTTCCACCTTATATTCTAAGTTGCTTAGTTTTTGAAGTATTTGGATATTTTTGTACTTAACAGTTTAAGTCTAATACACTTCGATGAAATTAATAATGTTTTGGCATTATTTTGAAGATTAGAAACATTGCAGAATGATGTTGTCATGGCATTTGTTTGTCATTATGTCAACATGTGAGACTTTGCTTAGTATGTTCCTCAATTTTCAAACCATAAAATAAAGAAGAAAATTTGGGTGCAGAGCGAAACTGGAGGTCCTGTGCATTTGAACCTCTCTAGCTCTCCATAGCATGGGTTGTCCTGAAAAAGCATAATTTATCTAGCATATCCAAATAAGGGATAATATACCAAATGACTATATTCTTAAAGAACAGCAATATAATTGAAATGACTTCTCTGATTTGCTGATTCAGTAAACTTTATAGTGGTATTCCATATAATTCCAATTTATTTTTCAGAGCTCTCTTACTTGGTCTTGCTTGTAATCAAAATTTGAAGGAGGTGTTTCTAGATCTGAGTAACTGTGAGGTAGGAAACATTTACAAATGGCATCCATGTCAAAATAATATTGCCCTCCTTAGATATATGATCCTTATACTTTGTACATGTCATCATGCTTAAAAAGTAATAAGTAGTCTTTAAAAGTACAATGAATTTGAAAAACCTGAATGTCTTTTGTGCAAGTGCATGCATGAACAGCAACAAGACATGGCACTCTGTTCTGGAATAGGAAAGATTCAGATGGAAAATTTGATTCTATATGTAAGTCTGCACTAAAAAAATAATTAGGTGTCTAAAATTTAAAATGTTCTCTGTTTTGTTTTAAATCAAAATATTTATTGCAGCTATTGGCCAGCACAAATCTGTTGTGTTTCTTGTATTCTTAAGTGTAAGGTCTCTTTAGGCTATTCTGAAACCTTACTTTTTATCACAGACACAGTTAGTGTCTTCAGATAAAACGGCAAAATACACTTATTTATTGATATGAATCCATTCCTTATCGAAGATTGCATGCATATCAAACAGAAAGGACCGCAGCTCAGACTTCTCTGTCCAGACTCTCAGGATTTCATCACTAAAACATGCAAAAAAAATTATCTCAAATATATCCAGCAACAAACATCTAGCATACTAACTCTGAACCAAAGCTTCATTCCTTTGTATATTGTTGATTTTAATATATAAAATATTTTAGTTGCTCAGGGCTAACATTTTTCCTTTCTTTCTTTCTGCTTCCATTAGCTTGGTCACTGTGTAAGTACACGTCATGGCTTAACTAGCAGCCTCTTAATTATTTACCCTTAAGCATCGCACTTCCTGCCTATCCATTACACAGTTTTTTCTTCCATGCCTTTAGCTGATAAATATCTGGATGCTGATATTTGGCCATAGCATAAGAGGTTTAGAGTGAAATGGTCAAAAAACAGGTATGGTCAAAAGAATAGTTATGGTCACTTCCAGCTATTTCCTGTGATAAAACTGGAAAATATACCAATTTTTAAACTGCCTTTGTCTAGGAATCCCTACTAGGCTGGGAATTCCCAAATGCATATGTACAGTTTTATTTATTTAAAAATGACAGGCTTTCATTATTTAATATTCCAAAATGGAATTAATTTTTTGCATAAAACACCATCATAATTTCAAAGAATCTGCAACAACTTTTGTAGTGTTCATTGTTAATCTAAATTATGAAAGAGTGACCTTTGGGGTTGGTTGTTCTCAATCTTCATCCTATCCTTTCTAGGTAGAAGATAGTATCATAATCTGACTATGCATTGGCACCTTATTTAATTTTTTTTAAAATTCCCAACCTAATCAGCAGCCCTTAATTTTCCTGTCATCTCTCATCCAAGTACTTACCAGATCTAACCCTGCATAGCTTTTTCAAGATCAGAGAAATGGGAAAGAACTGGGAAGTTAAAGAGTGCAGTGGTGGTTAAAAGTTCTTGAATTTGCAATATTTCTACATAAAAATAGCCTAAAATGTGATCTGCTTTCCACACACAACACCTAAAAACTGGTAAAGAAAACCCAACTAAACAAATTAGTCAGAAACATTGCACTTGTTCATTTATTCAATGAAGAAAATTATACAAGCTAATGTTTGAGTGTGGCAAAAATAGGTGAACCTTCTTTTCCAGATAACTGGAACATTGAACTAAACATTTCCATAACTATTGATCAGGCCTGCACACCAGCATGTTAGCACATTCCTACTTCCAGAGCAGCTTCAGCTCAGAGATGTTGGTGGGCTTCCTTGCACAAAGTGCCTGCTTTAGGTCCTTCCCCAGCATTTCTATAGGATTAAGATCAGGACTTTGACTTGGCCATTCTAAAGCATTAATTTTCCCCTGGTTTAAACCATTATTTGGTAGTATGATTTGCGTGTTTTGGGTCACTGTTGTTGCATGACCCACATTTTCTTGAACACCCAATTCCTGCCTAGATACCCTGACTTTTTCCTATAGAATTTGCTGGTTCAATTCAGAATTCATACATCTGTTAATGATGACAAGCTGTCCTGGTTTAGAGGCAGCAAAGCAAGCCCAAATCATGAAACTGCCATCACCATGTTTCATAGATGGGGCAAAGTTATTATGCTGGAATGCATTGTTTGCCTTTTGCCAAACATAACACTTTATATTCAAGCCAAAAGTTCTGTTTTGGTCTCATTCATCCAAATCCTTCCAATAGCCATCTGGCTTATTCACATGGCCTTTTGCAAACTGTAGATTGGCAGCAGTATTCTTTTGGGAGAGTGGTAACTTTCTCTTTATAACCCATGCAAAGAGATGTAACCATGTAACTGCCATGCACACCATTGTTGTTCACAGTTCTTCTAATGGTGGTCTCATGAACACTGATATCTCCTAATGTAATAGAGGCCTTTGTTTTGTTTACTGAAGTATAGACTTATACTTGCACTTCAGAGTTTACTGCAATATTGCATGGCTCTGCTTGTTCTCTTTTTCTTGTTTCAAGTGTCAAGTCAGCAGCTTGGTGGCCAAGAGTCATGTAGAGTATAATTAAGTCTTGATTAAAGAAATTGTAAAACCTTGGGAATTGGTATGTAGGCACAAACCTGAATGTTGTTTAGATCAGGAGACCATTAGAATATCTATGGGAGTGGCTGTAGATTTTCTTTAAAAAGGATATTACTTAAGAGGACAATTTTTAATCAGCATTTATCATTTGTAATATGTGCCTTATTAAACATCAAATGGGTTAAACCACATATTAACAATTAATAGATATATGAACTACTGAAGCATATTTGTAATATTTCAGCCAATTGTTTCCCATTGTCTAGCTGCTAAATTATCTAATATTTTCTTTTTTCCTCCAGCTAAGATCAGCTGGTGCACAAGTTTTAGAAGGATGTATAGCAGAAATTCATAACATTGCCAGCCTTGATATTTCAGACAACGGTAAGGCAGCATATTGACAGTGATTCAAATACTGTATGGAGAGAAAACTGTTTAAAGAATAAGAATCATAAAAAGTAATTGTATTGGCATCAAGCAAAATGGTTCTAGTTGATCAAATCTATTGTGGTTTGCAAAACAGTTAAAAGAGGTTGTCAAAATGCAGGACTATTATTATCCTAGTTCAATATAAACTAAATACCATAAATCACAATGGATAATTTTTAGGCAACATTACTCTGGCTGCTCATGCAACAGTTTAGAAACTCTGTGTGGCATTAAAATTGTCTATTTCCTAATAGTTAATATTTTATGATTAAGCATACTATATAAATGCCTAGGAGAATCCTGTACATCTTAGAAAGAAATGGTCTTTCATCTGTCATCCTGGATCAAGAATCTCATTGAAATCAGTTGGACTCAAATAGAGAGAAGTTGTAGTTCAGCAACTTAATAGCTTCCAACTCTCGTTTTTTCTCTTTATCTACTGTGTGTCAACAAACAACTTTACTATTGGAGACAGGATCATATGATCTAATTTTAATATGGTTAATTCAAATCCATTTGAAAAAATACTCCATGGAAACATTATTTTAATTTTATATTTCAATCTAATTCTTAACAGGCCTAGAGTCTGATCTTTCAACACTTATAATCTGGCTTAGTAAAAATCGATCAATAAGGCACTTGGCATTGGGCAAAAATTTTAACAACATGAAATCCAAGTAAGATTTTTATTTTTATTTTTTTCATTTTAAAAAAATAAAAAATATAAGACAAGTAAGCAATTTCACTTTTTTCTCTTGCTTGCTGCTTTCTTCAGAAATCTGTCTCCTGTACTTGATAATTTAGTACAGATGATTCAAGATGAAGATTCAGTAAGTATTTTTTATTATTTAATGTCATCTAAGGAATCATAGCATATCACTGAGTTTTATTAAACTATCAAATTATGTGAAAATATTGCTCATATGAATTACCATTTCAAATTTATATAAAAAATAGAACTCAGCTGTTCTAAAAGGTATTATTTTAGCATATAAAATTTTAAAGGTCTGTATTTCATTTTATGAAATATAGCATAACAGTCTTTGAAGTTTAATAGAAAATAATGTTTAAAGATTCCTGTCCTTTCTTTTAACTTGCAACATCAACCAATAAATCATTTTCTGCGTTTGTTTATTTGTTGTCATTAAATGGTATTATTTGCCTGATCTGTGAGAAGAATTTTGTTATTTAGTCCCTGATTGCTGATAATCAAAATACATGTCAGACAAGATTTAGTTTATGATAAAATTATTTGAGCCAATGCAGATGAGGAGGATGGAGAATTATGTGTGTTCGCCACGTTTGAGTTATTTATTTTTTTTAAAAGATAGGATACACACACACACACACACATACACACACTGTCTCCCTCATTGCAAGCGCAAGTAGGGAATGTTGAGAGAAGCTGGAGTGTTTACATTCATGGATTTTCAAAGCAAAGATAACAAGATGTTTAGAAACTAAGAGTGTCCTTGCCTTGAAACTGAAATAGTAATTATAAAAGTAAAAAATTTATTAACATAGCAATAGTTTGTAAGTTCTGTAATTATTCCCTGATAAAATATATTGAATGAAAACAGGCTATTTCTTAATAAATGTGCATTGAAAAAGTTCCCCAAATATTGAAGTACCTGGAAACTATCACAACTAAAAACAACTAAAAATGGACATATTTATTTATTTATGAAATTAATTTGCTGCCCATCTCATATCCAACAACTCTGGGCAGCTTACAGCATAAAAAACATTAAGCATTAAAAACATTAAAATCAACAATCATAGCGGATAAAATCGTTAACAAATAAAATCATTGATACCAAATGGAAAAAGAGGGAGCAGGATACATGAGTGGCATGGGGAGGTTGATTTGCTTAGAAAACAATAAAGGATAAGGGCTGTTAAAAGCCTCACTGACAAATTTGTATTTTTTGTAATCTTCATGTTACTGTACAGTTTAGAGTTTCATTACCTTGACATAACTCTACAGTAGGAAGTTGAGGGATTTAAATATTAATTTACTCTGATACAGATACTGCTTGGTACCCATCAACCATGACATACAATCTTGAATAAATTAAAAGATTATTCTACATTAATTTGAACAATAATGTGCATATAGCTATCTTGTGAAGAGCCTTTAAAGATTTGATATGAGAGGCAGTTTTATTATTAGGTAGATATAATCCAAACGTCGTGGTGGAATCCATTCATCCTGAAATGCTACATTTTTCCTCCAGCCATGTGCTGCATCTATACTAGTAATATCCATGTTCATTTGTTAATTCCTTTAAGCAGTAATATTCCTAATCCAAATAATGTTTATTTAGATGTGTAGTATACTGATTTTGATTTTAGTTCTTCCCCAGAAACAGTCATTTTTAACTTCTAGTCTTCTAGTCTAAAATTAGTCTTCTCTAATTTATCAAATCAATATGATCAGATAATATGTTCAAGGCCCATGTAAATACCTACTATGATTTAAACTGAATTAACCTGTAGGTGACCAGGGTAACTAATCCTATTGGGGAAAGAGAATCAGGATAGCAAATGTGGATCAGTCAGCATTACTGTCCACAGATATATAGAAGCAGAAAAAACTTGTTAAAAATAGACATGCAGGATTGTAGAAAAAAGAGCACATATTGGAAGATCTGTGTAATATGGGGTGGAAATCAAAACTGATCACAATGAGAGTGAAGTCTACATTTTCTACTGATGTTTTTTTTTAATGTTTAAATGTGCTTTGCCATGTACAGTAAACATGTTCTGCTGAACTCATTGAAAGAGGTACCTATTATTACTTTATTTTGGAAGCATCTCAGTTAAATTACTACCAAATACCATAGTGATCTGAAGCTAATCCTTTCTAAATTATGTACAAAGAAGCACTTAGAGATTAGGCAAATGAAAGTTGCTGTCATTTAAACTACAATGTTTGTATTGCTGTATCAAGTATAGGCATTTCAATTACACAGTTGTAGTCCACTGGGTTTCTAATTTGCATAATGTTCCAAGTTGCTTTCTAATAACTGACTTAAAGGTTGCATGGAGACAGCAAGATGTATTTTTTTCTTTAAGCTATCAAAAAAATCCTGCAACAATCCTGGTTTGTTTGTTTCTTAATTAGGTGCCAATTTAGTTGTATCACTATGGCATGTGATGATGGGGGGGAAAGGAACCCCTCTTTACTACTGTTGCACTTTTCAGAATTTGCACTGGATTTTTAGACATTTGTTATTACGCAATAAGCAGTGTGTCCTGCCACATTTAAAATACATCTAGGCAACCAGTCTAGTATGCTTTCCTTCAGTCCATGAAACATTATTACCAGCATAATTTTTAAATTTGCTTTGTATTCATAGCTGGTTTTTATTCTACCTCTAATGAGGAAGTTAGTGGTAATGTCGTAACAGATTTAAGATGCAGTGATTGCTAGATTTCTGTGACAGTGGAAAAACACCTTCCAGTTGCTCATGGATTGGGGCTACAGTTGGGGAGGACACAGTTTTTGATAGCCAACTAAAGCAGTGGGTTTAGCCATGTGTCAGGATCTTTAAATATAAGTAATGTTCTTGCAATTTTGGTGCAACCTGCCTGTCAAACCTGCATCAGGCAGGTCACTTTAGACAGCTACTGTGTATTTCTTGTAGCCATGGTACAGCTTTATTAGGATACCTTTATTTATCTAATAAATACCTGTGAGGCAACAAATGCCTTCTCCATTCTCCAGAGGGTTTCAGAAAAGCAGGTTTGGTTGAGTGGTTAAGGCACTAGACTACAAACCTGGAGACTGTGAGTTTTATTTCGCTTTGTGCCTGGGCGACTTGAGCCAGTCACTCTCTCTCAGCCCAACTCACCTCACAGGTTGTTCTGAGGAAAATAGGAGGAGGAAGGGGTATTGGATATGTTCACCAGCTGTGGTTTATAAAAAACAATAAAGGCATGCATACATACATACATACATACATACATACATACATACAACCAAAGGGTTATTGCCCTGAACATCAACCAGTGTTTGACAAGTAGGTCACTACAGGAGACAGCAATGCTAGAAGAAACAATAGTCCTGTGTCTTTCTGAGGCAGCCTTTCTCTCAGGCCTCTGGCAAACATCACTTTAGACAAGTCATGGTCTAATTCTTTCTCTAGTGATGTACAATTAGATGCTGCTGTGCCTTTCCTCCTATTACAATAACACAGACTAAAATAGTCATAGAAGAAAATCAGCAACTAGAAAAGAGGAGGCGGCTTGTAACTGGGTAGATTCCAGCCTTTTATGAATCAGCTTGGTGGTTGCCAAAGCCATGGAAATTTTGCTAACAGCAATGCTTGCTTTGGAGAAAAAAGCAGCCACTATTAAAACATCAGATTAGAAAAATAAAAGTTATAAGGCCTCAGGCTATGGCTTGGGAATAAGAGGAAAACTGCAGCATTTAAACATGTTTTTAAAAGAATGGTTAGTGAGTTATTTTCAGACCTAAATAAAGAGGAGTTGTATTTGTTCCTTTTGATCTGTGTTCATTCATTCATAAAGCTTGCAAATGAGACTTCTGTTGTTGCAATCCTCTCATAATTGGGGCTGAACAATGTAGACATGCAAGCTGCCTATGAGAGTAAGACTGCTAACTTCAAGATAAAGGTGTTCTTAATTATTTTAAAAGTCCCATAATAATTTAAATGTGACATATTTATTATGACAAATATTTTTGGAACACACTGCAATTCATCAAGTTAAACAGATCTGTGTTTATATGTGTTAAGATAATATAACACAATATTATAATGACCATTTTTTTCTTGACTTCTTGTTCTGAATTTTATTTTTATATTATTTGTTGCACATTATTGAGGATTTCATGCACATCTAATTGGATTCTATTTTCAATTAATCTGAGATTTTGAAAAGAGATTTTTAAAAGTTATGTTATTTGCTTATTTCCCAGCCTTTGCAGTCTCTTTCTCTAGCAGATTCTAAACTGAAAACAGAGATTACTATCATTATCAATGCATTGGGCAGCAATACATCCCTTACAAAAATTGATATTAGCGGAAATGCTATGGGCGACATGAGTGCAAAGATGCTTGCAAAAGCTCTTCAGATAAACACCAAACTCAGGTATTGAATATCTATATTATCATCATTATCATCATTACTACTCAATATATATATTCTGCTTTTCTGCTTATATAGAGTCCTAAGGCTTTCACAGCAATAAAATAACACATAAAACAGCCATGAAATCAATATAATTACTTTTTTAAAATGCAGCACTTTAACTTCTAGTTAATTCATATTCCAAGAATCCAGATTCTTGTCAAAGCCATGTGCTTGTTTTCTAATTGCTAGTTGAAACAGTGCACAGGATACTCCAGTTTGGAAAAAATAAATTGTGATTTAGTGCTTAGCAACTCCTTTTCATTCCATTCTCCCTTCCATTCAAAAGGTCTACCGTGGATTGTTTTTGCAATCATGGTCTCATAATTTTATTTGGATTGTAGGAGGAGAAAAGGTCCTTAGTTAAGGTAAATTTGAGTAGACCAACATCGAAAAGTTTTAAACCCTGGATATTTTTTACTCTCCTGTTTTCCTATATATAAGAAAACAATGAATTGGGGAATTATTTGTGCCTATCCCCTATGTAGCAACTAATTTAATTTTGCACACCATTACCAATAATCATTTGAGCAGGTTTATGTTTGGGGAATGAATGAGTAAAGGACTGCTTCTGTTTGTGTGATCTCAGTACAGTATTTATCATGAGAAAAGACACCTGGCGTCCTCTCATCAAATGAAGCCCATCAAGTATATTCTAAGTTCAGGAGCTTTTTGAGTTCTATAGAAGAAAACTTTTCCTATTGAGGTGCACCAGGATCAAACACTGCTTAATTTTAAGCCAGTTTTTTTTCCCCATCTCTTTGGTTTGCAGAGATGTTTATAATGATAATGATCCTTATTGGTTTTTATTACTTTTGGAATTTTTTGTTGCCTCTTTATTTTAACTCAATATTATGCTTTCATTAGAAAAAAAAATATTTTACTTTTTATTGCAAAATTTCTCCCAACCCAGATGTTGAAAATACTTGTGTAACTTTAATGCATGTATGGTTGTTTTCAACATTTTCATCAGTCAATCCATAATTTCTGTTTTCATACAGAACAGTTATATGGGACAAAAACAACATCACTGCTCAGGGATTCCAGGATATAGCTGTGGCACTGGAAAAGTAAGTTCTGTGTGTCTCTCTGTTGGAATTCCCTCAAATGTAGATAGAGTAGTTTGAACCCATGATAATTCATGTTATGAAATTGCCACCAAGAAGACTTTTTGCTGTCTTCTTCCTCCTGCTATTTATGAGACACACTCAGCCTGGCCATACACAAGGCAGAGGCCACATGTGTCCTTTTCCAAATGGTGAGCAGCCTTGTAACATGCTTCTGAAGGCTTTTGACACCTTCCGGAATCTCGCAAGAAGGTCACATGCCATTTGGAGAAGCATGCGTGCAGCCTCAGAAAAAAAGAGCTGAGAATGAATGACAGAAAGCGGAAATGTTGGTAGCTATGATTTTATGAAGATGATAGCTCTAGTCATAGTCTGTATTGTTCACGTCTACTACTAGCATCATTGGTGGAACTCATTTGTTTTATTAAAGTGCTAAACTGAGAAACTGTCACCCACTGTCAATGTTGGAATAAATGGCTGCCTTTCATACAATATAGATTTAACTTTAATTAAAACATATTCTTCTTTGACATATATCCCAGCAAAATTAAGTACATTGCTCATTATTCTGTTCTTAAAATAAGATGCATTATCTGTAGAAATAACCTAACCCATTCCTAACAGCAAATAAGAAACATAACCATTTCATTTGTAATATCAAAATCACTGATACTGGGTTTTTAAAACTGTATTCTTCTTATGGACATCTGTACAACAGTGTAAAGAAAACAAAGGGTATTGCCATCTCATGCTAGTTACTTTATTCAATAAAATATGATCTATTGATCGTTATATTGCCAGAGCAAAATGCATCAAATATATACTGAGAAATACACTTGAGTGCTATGATGGAAATGTTCAAAAGGCACTTTCCAAGAGTGTATTGATTGGGCAGCTATTCCTTCAGTAGCTTATATCAATTCTTATTTAAACAAGGGTGCATTTTCAAGTTAGGATTGCAAAAAAAATCAACTACTCTATAGTTGAATTTAACTTTTACATATTTAAAATGGGTGAATCATAGTTTTAAATTATCTCCATTTTTAAATATTTTTCAGAAATTTCACTTTCAGATTATACTTGGCTTTTAATACAATTATAATGGCTTTAATACAATTATATTTAGTTTTCTCAGGTTAAATAATTTAGTGGTAAAGTTGTAGCACATTTCAGTAGTACTACAACCAGAGCCAGTATTGAATTTGGACTGGGAAGATTCAAGTTCTGGTCCAAAGTCAATGATGGACCCACTGGGTGATCTCAGGCCATTGCCTCTCAAGCCAATCTCTCTCAGAGAACTCTGATTCTGAACTTAAATTTGGGGGAGATTCTTGCCTGAAAGACAAAGGGAAGTTTATAAAGATATGTAAATGCAGCATTAATTTATAAGTTTACAACATTTCATTGATTCAGTTGTATTTTAATGTGACAGAAGATAAAACACAAGCTGATTATCATGTGTACACATATACAGCAAAAGGATAAGAATACATATAAGAACATGCTAAATAATTATTTCTTTTGGGCATCTGATCTTTTTGTTTATATTTTTTAAAAGGAATTATACCTTAAGATTCATGCCTATACCTGTGAATGATGCTTCACAAGCACTTAAAACAAACCCTGAGAAAACAGAAGAGGCACTTCAAAAGGTATTTCCTACATTTATTGATATATGTCAAGAGCCAGGGAAATCAGAAGATTCAGGCAGTTCAAATAAGTATAAATATTTATTGCAAACTTAAGCTCTCTACAAGAATCTGACCAACTAACAGTTAAGGGAAATGAGCGGAGATAAGAAAGGCATTCAAGGTAGGCTGGGCTTCAATCTCTTGTGGGCATGCAGGGACTTGTGGCTTATGATGTGTTTGACCCCTCCCTCGGGTTCAGCCTGATCATCTCCTACATATAAATTGAAGTGGATAAATGAAAACAAAGTTGGGTTTTCATGACTGCTGAAGCAAATTCTCAAATTGTCTTGCTGAAGCCCACACTCACCTACACTTAGGAACAGATAATGAAGAATCATTATGATATGGAAATGTGTTTCTTCTAAATAAGGCATGGAAGGTGAGAATAGAAGCAGTGACAAAATTATAAACACATGCCATATACCCTTTAGCATTAAAATATTTTATGTGCTAACTGAGATCAATAAAAAGGTTATCTGGAGTTGCTTAGAATATGAGATATAACTTCTGTATGGGAAATATTATGACAGTAAACTATTCACTGAGGTTTTTTGCTTTGATCTTGCTAAGTTCCTCAGAAGATTCTAGCATTAAGCAGATCACTGTGTATTCTTTCTAGAAAATAGTACCTTTTTTGTTGATATAATTAGGTTTCGATAATTAATCTGAAATAAGTGTTACATAATATCAGTTGCATTGATTTCAGTTAACATAAGATAATATACCAAGAATTGAGTTTTAGTCCTTGAAGAAAAAATACAGCTGTAGTCCAATACTGATGATCTTGAAATCAGCATCACTGAATTCAGCGGAATCTACTTTTGATTGTGCAAGCATATGATTTTATGGTTAAGCACTATTTCTATATTAACATGCTTTTCTCACTTAATTTTTAAAATCCAGGCTTGTATCTAACTTTAATTTCTGCTCTTAGATAGAAAATTATTTGCTTCGAAATCATGAGACCCGAAAATATCTACAAGAGCAAGCGTACAGACTACAGCAGGGCATAGTTACTAGCACAACACAACAGGTACCAGTTGTTTACTCTTTTATGATTAATAAAATTTTCAGTGGTTGGATTCAGAGATGCCCTTCCATTCACAGGAGAGGTTTGCATTTTGAAAAGGCATCCCATAAATAACATAGGATAAAGGCAATTCTTATAGATTTCCCCAGGTAGCCTTGTCTGTTACTTCCCTCCACTGCCAGAAGTCCCTCAACTCTATGGAAATGGGAGGAATCATGAGGGAATCATGTTATATATTTCAAGAAATAGGTACTGTAATATTTCTCCGTAATGAATAACAAGAAATAGTAGAAAGAAGTCAGAATCTCAGAAATACATGAACATATATTGTTTGGTTATATATTTGAATGTGTAATCTCCCAAGGCTATATAAGAGATTTATTCATTGTTATTTTATCTGTAAGCTTTATCTCCTTTTTCTATGTGTGTTAAGTATTTCTTTCCTTTCCCATTTTATTCTTGTGTAGATGATAGACAGAATATGTGTCAAAGTGCAAGATCATCTCAACTCTTTAAGAAATTGTGGAATTGACACAATACAAGAGGATCTGAAATCAGCTGAAAGACTTATGAAGGATGCTAAGAATTCCAAAACAGTAAGAGATTGCAGATATTTATAATGCCTAGGGTTCCAATGCCATTAGAATAAGTAATACTATTAAAACTTCTACCTCTAAAGTTTTCAGAATTTAAACAAGTACATTAAATCTATGCTTGTTCAGTTAAGTCATGGGAGATATTAATAGTGGCTCTTTTATATGCATTTTTTACAGTTATTACCAAACCTGTATCATCTTGGTGGAGCTTCTTGGGCAGGAGCAAATGGTTCATTATCCAATCCAATTCAGGAGATCCTAGAATCTATGGCTGGGGAAGTTACAAAGGTTGTTGATGATCAACTCAAGGTATTAATGACTAAAAATGTTATCCTAAAATGAAATGTGGGAAACGTTCCAAAGAGGAAGGGAACCAACTTAGTTTTCCTTTACTTGTCGTGGGTAACCTGTAGGCTAAATACAGAACATCATAACCAACTTCGCTGCTCCAAGATTATACCACAGAAATTTGGCAGCAGAATTTATTTACATTTTAATAAAAAAACAAACAAACAAAAACTAAACAGAACAAGATGTCTTAAAATTCTGCTAGTTTAACGCACCTATTTTTCTTCTTTGACCCCAGTTTCTCACTCAACAAAAAAGTTTTTTCCCTTTAAAACGTGATTGTCCAACCTCTTGGCTTACTTGAGGCCCATTGAGTGAAGAGGAATTGTCTTGCATATAAAATATGTAATATAGTTAATTTATATACATCGTGTAATTTATATAAATACAAGTAGTTCTCGAGTTACAACCATTCATTTAGTGACTATTTGAAGTTACAATGACACTGAAAAAGTGACTTATGACTGTTTTTCACACTTACAACCATTGCAGCATCCTCATGGTCACATCAAAATTCAGACACTTGACAACTGAGTCATATTTACAGCAGTTACCAGTGTCCCAAGGTCATGTGTTAACCTTTTGTGACTTTCTGACAAGCAAAGTCAATGGAAAAGCCAGAGTCACTTAACAACCATGTTAACAACTGTAGTGATTCACTTAACAACTATGGCAAGAAAGATCATAAAATGGGGTAAAACTCACTTAACTACTGTCTCACTTAGCAACAGAAATTTTGGGCAGAATTGCAGTTGTAAGTCAAGGACTACATGTAATGTTAAAAGTTTACAATCTTGTGGGGCTGCATTACTAGCTGTCCAGGGCTGCATGTGGCCCATGAGCCTCAGGTTGGACACACCTGCTTTAAAAGATAAATAATAAAAGCACATTTTTACTGCTTTAAATTCTGCCCCCAAAGAAAAAGGATAAAAATATTGGTTCCAATAGGATTATCACATAGTTGACCAAGCTGTCACCTCTAATATTGTAAAGCTGTCACCTCTAATGTGCAATGGGTTTTCAAATGTGATGACAATATGATGAATTGTAACTTCAAAACACACCCAATTGAAAATTATCTATCCTTTGATGGGTTTGTTATTCCCATAGAGACCTAAGCCCACAGATTGAAACTTGTATACCATTTCAAGGAGTCTGGTGGGTCCTGCTTACCCATTCAAGATGGTTAAGCTATGATGCCAGTTTTTATTGTCCAAGGCACCTCAGGTCAGGTGCTGCCCATTATGCTGACCCTAGCTGTGATTGCAATTTCTGTCACACCAAGTGCAATTTTTCAATAGTGCTATCTTGTCTATTTTAATAAGGCCTCTAGGTCTATATTCTTGAAGACTAAGATTTTATCTTGTCTCTCAGTTCAGTCTACCACACCTGGCTCCTTCGTAGGAACCTGATAAGCAGTTCTTTATAACTTTGCCTCCTATTTTTAGAATAGTTTTTCACCATAACGTCAACATTTTCATAAAGAAAAGTCACTCTTGTAAAGCAAATTGAGTATAAACTTAGTACTAAAGGATATTATTGAATTCTCTTAACAGTCTTTATAATTTGTTTTGTCATTTTGGATTTAAAACACAGTGCACATGGTGTTATGAATGACATGTTTCTGTGGTTCCTGTATTTTTTTTAAAAAAAAGTTTGCTTCCCATTGCTTTCTGTTGCAGACATTGCTTGAGTCAATGGTAGATGCAGCTGAAAACCTGTGTCCAAGTGCAATGAAGAAAGCACATATAAGGCAAGACTTGATTGAGGCATGTACTGAAAAAATTTCCATTCCCCGGACCTTTGTTAAAAATGTTCTCTTGGAGCAGTCTGGAGTGGATATCCTTAATAAAATTAGGTGAGCCAAACTACTTTCTAGATTCATCTATAGACTGAGTGTATAACTTAATTTGTTTAAAAAAACTACTTCCTGGAACAATTACCTTAATATAACAATCCTAAACTTTAAAAACTGTTTCCATCTTTACTTTCAGGCAAGAAAAAGCTTTTTTTCTGGTTCAGCTTATAATTTTATTTTTAAATTATGATTTTTTTAAAAAAGTACTGAAGGTCATGAGAGGTGTGGTAGTGATGTGATGATAGCACAAGAAATGAACAAAAAATAAATAAATATTTCCACTACTCACTAAGAGTCAAACTGGATTCATGAGAGTTTAATTATAAACAACATTTGTTCCAATTATTAACAAGAGGTTGTTATAATTAATTCTGGGTAAATTGCATGTTTTTGTACCATGTGGTCATAGTGTGGCATTTTGTTCATTTAAATACTACTACTAAAACAAATGGATAACCGTGTCTCCTCCACCCCCCAATTTAATAGTCTTGGAATCTCACCAAGAAAATGAAGTACTTATGCTATTGCTGATGTAAATGCAAGTAATTCAGTTTAGGTTGTTTGCTCATTATATAGTAAAATAATATGCAATCATAAAATAATGAGTGATAATAATGAAGCAGTAAAACATTTTCCTGTACAAATGACTATGAACAAATGACTATGAAAAAGAGGAATGAAATACATTTAGGATTTAATCCTAAATATATTTAGATTTTGTAAGCTGCCTAGCTTCTGTTAGAGTTGGCAGCTGTAATAAGTTTAATTCAATAAATGAATTTTAAAAATGTGAACACACCAGATTTATTAAAGTGGTTGCAGGGTATGTTTTATCATGTGCTATATCTTACATTCATTGATTACCCTTGTGTTTTAAACCTTAATATCATTTGGAGTTAATGCAACATTCTTTTTCTCTTCTCTGAGATTGATAATTATTTTTGAAATTTCTATATGTTATTTGAATATTCTTATATGCATGTTTAGAGAACCAAAGATATTTAGCCAATGCATACATAATATAACCTGTAATATAAATTTTCCACTGTAAACTCATATTTTGTATTCTCATTTTCCATTTTTGCATAGTGAAGTAAAGCTGACAGTTGCTTCGTTTCTCTCAGATCGAATAGTAGATGAAATCCTTGATGCTCTGTCTCATTGTCATCATAAACTGGTATGCATTTATATAATCTCATATATTTAAGTTGATTTTACAGTTTGATTTGATTTTACAGTATGATTTGCTTGCTTCAGTGCATTCATCTGCTCTATTCAACAAGAATGCCTATATAGATCTATCTGTATCTTTCTATTTACACCAAATGAGATAGCTACACTGAATGTGATCACATAGGAAGGTGAATCCTATGAAAAATTAGTTTATTTTGATGTCAAACTGAATGTTACTTTAATATTTCCTGAAAAATTTACTAGGTTATTGGTAAAAGCTAAACATAGTCAAGTTTACATGTTGGATTTCAGGAAAACTGATCTTAATAAAAAATGCAAAACTGCTAACATAGAAGGCAAGTTAAGAAGAGCATATTTCTGGGTAGCTAATCTCATTAAAGCATAAATAAATAAAATGTACAACCATGGCACGGGATAAAATGTAATATTAATGCACATGAAAAAGATCTCAGAATCCTAATTGAATTGTAAGCAGTGCAAGAATTAACCATTGTAGTATATATAAAAATATGTTAGTACAATTTTAGGCTGCATTACTAGAAGAAGGGTTTCTAAATGCTAAGAAGTAATAGTTTTATACTTGTCATTTTGGATTACATACTTTAGAAACGATGACTATATATCCAACATGCAGGTAATAAGGAGAAGATCAGTTGTAGAAAAAAAAATTATGAAGAAGTTGATGAATTACAAAAAAGTTTGAGTTTAGGATATAAGCATTTTTAGGATATAAGGATAGGTACCTGAACATCTGTAACATGGAACTGTTTTAAACTTGTTTCCAGAAAATTGAGAAGATAAGATTGGATCTAATGGGTTTAAGTTACATGAGCCCTGGGTTCAAATGGGAAATGTTTTTTGTAAGAACAATATGACAGTGATGGTTTATGGCAATTGTTCTGCTTTGCTAGAGGCCATTGAACAACCCTGTTTTGCAGATAACTCTAATTCTGAATTCCGAAGCATCCAACAAGATGCTTTGGATTAACGGTCTTAAAGGCCATCTCATTTTTATAGCAGGTTAATTGTACCTCTAATTTGGCTTGTATTCATTGGAAACTTTTATTTAGAAGTATTTATTATCAATATTTCTATTTTATAAAGAATGCTTTCACTATAACCTTTCCTCTAGGCTGATCATTTGACCAGGCGAGGTAAACCCTTGCCTCAACAGGAATCATTGGACATTGAGTTAGCAGAAGATAAATCTACTAAACGATCTATCATTACAGTTGAGGAGCTAACTGAACTAGAACGCTTTGAAGACCTAGATACATGTATGGTAAGACATCTGTAATCTTTGATTAACTCTCTTAAACTTTCTAGTTCATTCAGACACTCTCTTCATCACTGAAATATACAATAGCAATTATTTAAAAATGATACAGATCAATAGACGATAATATTTTTTCATATTTACTTTCCTAAATATTTATGATACCTTTTATTTGGTACATTACCAATTTTACATCTGAATGTTGACATATTAGTATTGATTGCCTCCATAAATCAGCCCATATTATTTTCAGTACATGTTGATTTAAGTTTACCTATGACTTTTTGTATGTTTACAAAAGTTACCACCCAAATATTAGTAATTTGTTATTAGAAATCCTTATAAATTCTAACTTTGATTATTTTTTTAATTCAGGCATGCTGTATGTTCTTGCTCATAATACTAAACGAATTAAACTTTATGGATATTTTATCCTTGATAGTAATTCACAATAAGGAACATATGAACCTTAGATTTTGGAGCTCATTAGGGAACTTCCCCCAAAAATAATATTAAAAATAATTTTAATACAGTAGGGA
>JANHZT010001904.1:134346-144911 GCA_032468215.1 Stegonotus admiraltiensis | reverse complement strand
TGATATACAGTAACGCAGAAGTCACCAACTGTAGACAGCACTTGACCCCCACTTCTGAATATTGCCTTGTTTGGAAGGCTCACTCTGAAGACCCTTTTGAGATGCCTGTTCCCAGAAAATCATGTACAGAAAAAGAAAGAGAGAGAATGAAATGAATGAGAATGGGAGAATGAAAGACAATGAGAGGTTGAGAGAATCAGACCAGGAAGAAAAAATGGAGGGAGGTCTATGGAGCATGTAGCAATGTGAGCCATGTGTCTGTGAACAGAAGCATGAGATTCTGGACCAGTCTAAAGAACAGTTTATATTGCTGTCATCTTTTAATATTAAAAATGAATTAACTCTATTTGATGTTCATTAGAGCTTTTGATTCATGCCGCCAAAAGTTAATTTATTCTGAGAAAAGTCCTTCCTACAGTTGTGTACCATGTATTCCAGCTCAGGTAGTTGTGGCTCAGAAGTAACCATTTCCTCATGTCCAAATAATAAAATTGTAGCTGAAGTGAACTTGGAAGCAAAGAATCCCAGGCTTTCAGCTCTCTTTCTCACTTTTTTAAAAATAGTTTTTAAGACCAGGAATTGGTAGTGCTAAGGACATGGTTTTCCAGAGAATACCCTGCACCAAGAATATATGAACTAGAGTAAATATTGTTTGCAAGATCATTTGAACTCATACCAACTAAGCAAGGTTACTGGGGCCCTTCAGGAAATAAGAATGGCTGCAATTCCTCAGTGTTTTTCTGCCTGAAGTATTTCTTTCTTCACCTACTAAAATGTTTGTCAGTAGGATTTGCAATCAACAATACAATAATGAAAATATTAGGATCTAAGGGCTATAGTTGCATCTAATGGTCTCAATCCAGATACTATTTTGGGGGCATTGCCTGTTATAATAATAATCGCTTAAACATTTCCTGTTAGCTTAGAAAAGGGATGTCATACTGAAACATAGCATAAGACAATTTATGTAGCCAAATTATTTTTTTCCTTTTTAACTTTAAGAAATTACCGACATTTCCTGAGGAATAAATTTGAATAGTTTAATGTTGTATATATTAAATGTAATCAGATGAAATGAAATTATTTGATTAGCATTAGGACTCTAAAAGGCATACATACCTTCCACAATACAGTCCTCATAAGTTAAGAGGAAGAAATAAAGCATTAAACGAGATATGGGGGTAAAAATATTGGCCATCTAGGAATAAAGTGATAAGGGTCAGCCTGTCAAGATTGGCAGTGTGGTCCTTTATATGTCTTTGAGTTCAAAGAGGCTTATTTTCCCGCACAACGGTCTTCTCCAACGATGTGCCCATTAAGATGTACTAAGTGTAGCTCTGGCTTTTGTTCTGGCTTTTGAAGATCATCCTGAATCTTGATACAGTTATTCAGGGTATTTGCTATCCTCCTTATCTTGGTGTCATCTATGAAGTTGATAATCATGTTTGATAAGCATGATAACCTCATGCATATTTTGGTGCACACAGGAACAATGATGACTGTAGAATGGAGTCCTGTAATACTCCACTTGACATCTCATTCTAGCTTGACATGGACCACTGACTAATTCTAACAGAGTAGAGTTATTATTGTAAGCCATTACATTCTTAGACAAAAATACAGTATATTTTATTACAGTATGATATGATAATGCCCTTTGTTAGAAGTAATGGATTTTGGCTAAAAGCAAAGAGGCTATAAAACTTCTTCTCAATGTAGTTTATTGTATTTAATCTTTATCGGGACTCTTAGCCTTCTCCTGGAGTGATATAGTAGGAATCAGTCTGTAGAGCTATGCAAAAAACAGAATAGATATATGAGCCACAATGAAACTGGAACAGCTGAAAAGATTTTAATATTCCTGCTTAAATGCTAATTATATGGAGAAAGAGAAAAAGACAGACTGTCTTAAACTCAGTTGCTTGCTAGTATCCATTGGGGGCATAAGGAAGCCAAATGTATTCGGAGCCAGAATTGGCTGTTTTGTCATCAGCATTTGCCATGCAATGACATTTTAATGCTTTCCTCTGATAATGAACCGAGCAAAAATATTATCCTATGGATAGATATTGAGCTTCCTCACCCAGAATAAGACAAATTTAGCAGTTCTAAAACTATCAAAAAGTAAGGCCAACTCATTCCCAGTCCTCCCTTCTTTTCATCTTTATTTATTTCCTTTCACATCCCCCACTGAACCTATTCTTCTACTTAGAAAATTAGGAGGGGGTAATAAAAGGGTTTGCTTAAGCCTATTCATTAGATATGGAGGCAATTCTTGCTTTAAATACCACATTTAACATTTCATAAGCCTTTATCCAGAGCATAATAATTATTCTCATTCATTTGGGAGTTCATAGTGTTAATTAATGCTTCAGCTTTAATGGTTATGCCTTTCATTTTAATGGGCTTACATAATCCCAAATGTGTAAACCCATACAAATGTTGATAGATTGTATTGATTTAAGATTAGCTTCATTGTATTCTGATGTAAATGTAGATATGAACATAGCAGTGTAGATGTAATGTTACCATGTTTCCCTGAAAATAAGACCCTGTCTTATATTTTTTTGAACCCTGAAATAAGAGCTTGACCTTATTGCCATACACTCAAAAGCCTGATTGGGCTTATTAACAGGGGATGTCTTATTTTGGAGGAAACAGGGTATATCCAAAAGCATGCAAAGAAAAGGGGGGTGGAAAATAGATCTCTGCATAGATTAGAAACGTCTAAACTTGATCAAGAAGTTCAATCCTCTAAATTGCGAATGTGAGTATCTCAATTTCTGATATATAATGTCTTTCTTTCTTCTCAACTGATCACACTTTTTAAAATACTTAATAGAACATTTTATAGATAAGAAGGACAGATGTAGACCTCTGCAAAGTATTTAAGAAAAAGCTCTTATTGTTTAATCTTATGCATGTCTAGTAGTCTGATAAAACTACCACTCATTTAGTAATAGTCTTTTCTCAGAAGCATGGGCAAAATGTCTCCTTTTCCCATAATTTATATCCAATTGCAGGAAGGATTCATTTTACTTAGCAGTTATTCCCGGGGCCAGCAATTAAACAAATCAAGCACCCAATATGGGATTAGATTCAGACATAATCAGAAATAATCATACTTAAATTAATCAGACCTTTAATATTTTTATAAATAACTCAAGATGATGAACATACATAATACTCCTTCCACCTCCTATTTTTCCCACAACAACAATCCTGTGAGATAGGTTGGTCTGAGAAAGAGTAACTAGCCCAAAGTCATCCAGTTGACTTTCATGCCTAAATTGAGACTAGAAGTCACAGTCTTCTGGGTTCTAGATGTGTACCTTATCACTACTAGGCCAAATTGGCTCTCTGTGCCTGTTGATTCATTGGTTTCGAGAATACTGATGCCTTCCCTGAACCTGAGTTTTAAATATGGTTATATAGCTTTTGTCAGAAAGCTGATGACAAATAATAAAACTAATAATGGCACCATAGTTCATCATTCTCTTGCTTGGCATAGGAATAGTTCCAGAATTTAATATCTGTATTATTGCTAACTTAAGTTCTACTTTTTTAAGAAATTCATATCTAGCTCAGATCCGTTTCCATGCATTACAGGACCCAAAATTCTTTTCAAGTTAATCATTTACTCTACAAAAAAAACAAAAACAAAACAGGATGTTGATTGCTGCGAAGCCAGCCAAACTATTTCTCTCATCCCATGTTTAAAAATTTATTCCTAACCCACTCTCCTTCAGAGGTGTCAGATAGTAATTTAACTATTCCTAATAGCATGGGAGTTGACAATCAATATATCTGTAGAACATCAGGTTAGAGAAGGCCATGTTAGATAAACCAAAACTGACACTCCAATTGCAAATCAAGCTGTCACTCATATATGGAATAAATGAACAAGCAGCTGAACAAACGTAGACATTTTGTGTACATTTGTTTTTCCGGAGTTTCTTTTAGAAACCTTTTGCATTGCTGCCTCAGCTCTTATGCAATCAATTCAAGACTTTGCAAGGGATTCTCATTGTAAAAAATTTAATATTGTAAGCAGAATGAGAAATTGGATGAAGTAGAAATAAGAGTATTTTTCTAGATATGAAATATCACTAGTATAAGTAGTCAGAGCCTTACTCTCTATGGTTTCTTACTTCTTCCCATCATATTATGTTGTCTTATATGGAGGAGTGTAAGTAAAAGTTCTCAGAAAGTAATGATTAAGGGCTAGTCATATGCAGTTAATTGCAGGATCTGATAAAAAACAACAAAATAGCTGATACATTTTTTTACAAAACTGGAAGGTAATGGATAGTGCTAATAATTACCATCTTGCTCAACTGCAGCCTCAAAAACACCCAACACTAGCTTTCTGTCAAGCCTTGGGTGTAATTACATAGCCAATGTTATTGGTATCTGATAAGAAACCATTTAAAAACCCTAATTTAACATTCTACAAATAGACTGCTTCTATCAGATGCAGTGGAGCCTTCAGACCCATTTTGAGTGCTGAAAATACTGTTGATTAATTAACAATGAATAATAAAAATTATTTCCTTTTCATATCCCTCAACAGGAAATCAAATCTTTTTGAAAACACCCGTGATATTTTAAAATGTCTCTGGTGGAATAACTGTAATTCATAAGAACCACATAAGATTGATTTGCCTGTAATTATTAGGGTTAAAAAGTTATCCCACAGATGCATCCTGGCTTCTGATTAAATAATGAGACGTTATTCATAGTCATTTCTTAACTTCTTGGTCTATAGTTAGAGTGTTTCCCCCACTCACTAGAAGCCACTTTATGTTGTTGTGGGGTGGGTGGTTTTTTTTTAATTAAAAACCAATGCCAACTTTATCAAATTTTGCAAAGCTCAAGTACATTTCCCAATACAGACGTTTCCTCCGCAGCCTCCCAGTGTAGATCTTACACTGTTTGCTCCTCCGAAACCGTCGCAAGTACTAGGCGAGGACAACTTAATTTAAAGCACCGTTTCGGTTCCTTTGCTTTCTGTTAGGAGCGGAGTTGTCTGTCACCTCCGACCAATTAATCACTTCGGAAACAACGATCCGCGCAGGGTTTTTTTTTGCTTTGCTTTCCCCTCCTCTTCGAGGTCGCTCTGACCGCCTCTCGAAGCAGCAGGTGGGAACTAGGGAGCGCTGGGCGGCTCCACTGTCGCTTTTCTTTGCCAGTCGCCGCCGCGGGTCGGTTCAAAGGCCGGCACCCCAAACTCTGGCCGTCGTAAGCACCATGGACAGCGATCTCCTGCCCCGCTTGGACGCTGCAAGTTTCCGGAGCCTCTGGCAGCGCTTCGACGCTGACGGTGAGTGAGAGGCGGAGGAGGCTTGGGGGTGCGGGGGCGTTGAGGGTTCCTCGGGGCAAAAACTTAATTTGAGATAAGTCTGTTTCGCTCTTCTCTCGGCTCCCCCGAACGAGCCCTTTGTTTGATTGAGATTGCCTGCCCTTCGGGATTATTCCCCTTATCCTGAACTTTTATCTGTAACCGAGGTGCTTCACTTTCCAATACAAGATGCCCTGTCAAGCTGCGAACCTTTTTGTCACTGCTTGAGACCATTAATCAATGGATGACCAGCTAGTTTGTTTACTCCTGAATAGTTTTTAATGACTCATTACTCCCAGGGACAGTTCTCCCCCCCCCCTCGTGCCATCCCTTTGCTGAACATCTAATTCTTGCAGTTTTGTCTCATGTCTATGTATATTAACCCTACTACAGCGTGGCTGGAGTATTCTTATTCATCCTTCTTATTTACTTCCCCCTTTTATTGGTATTATTATTATTATTCTCTCTGTAGCTTTGAATGTACACTGAGTGCTTTGTTACCAGAGACATACTCTTGGTGTGTCGAATCACAGATGGCCAAATAAAGTATTCAATTCAATTCAAAAGTAAATAAATCATATATGAGTTGCATATGTTAGAGGAAAATGCTTTAGCAACAGGAGGAGCAGATCCAAGGCTTACGTGCATCTCAATCTCCTTTGAAATAAAGATTTGATCCATCTATGAAATAGGAATTGGTGATGTAAAGCATTGGGCTTGGGATTGATATAATTATTGCGTATTCAGTAACATAGTTTATTTTATTTTATTTTTAGACAATGGTTACATAGAAGGAAAAGAGCTTGATAACTTTTTCTGTCACCTGCTTGAGATCCTGGGCAGTAAAGTAAGTACTCCATCATCTTACGTGCATGTAAGGATGACATGAACAAAAGCTTGTCCAGCCTATTCCCAGCGGGATTAAGTACAGCAGAGCTGAACATCTGTTCTGGAACTCAGTTGTTTACCATGAGCCCTGGGAGGAGGAAGAATTTAGAGGCTAAATTCATTTCTCCACCTATCCTCCACTGAAATAGCAGGTGGACTTTTTAAGACTCTTGGTGCAGAGCCTTGGTTGTTGTTCTACGCTATGCTTGATCGTGATGAGGGTATTTAACCATGTCCTTACATGTATCTCCTACTGATTTGCCTGGTAATTCCTACCGCTAAAAATCATTTGCTATCCCCAGAGTCTACTTTGCTTCCTTTCAAACAACCTCATTACTGCTGGCTCTGTGTTGACTCTCCACATTTGCCACCAACCCAGTGGTCATATTTCAAGCATAAGGCTCACCTGTCTTTTTCAGGAAACCATACCACCTGTTTAGTTTGATTAATGAGCCTTGTGTATCTATTGAGTGGATAAAGGGAGTTGTAAAGCAGGTGTTCTATGGCCCATATAATCTGTGGTAACATTAGTTTTATCGATGTTGTATTCTGAATTCCAAAATAAATTAATATCAGATTTCTTTGGATTTATACTTGGATGCAAAGATCTGTAAATAAGGTACTGTGTGGTTATTTTATTTCAGCAATTTTATTTCCTTTTATTTTAGTTTTGATTGCTTCCTGTTCAGAGTATGAATAGAGATACATAGTCTCCCTTTATGTTCTACTTTGCCTGTCCTTGAACATGTAGAGTTTTAATTTAAGAAATTACCAAAGGCATAGGCAATACTTTTATTACATTAGCTGTGTATTTATTTCCACCATAGTGAACAGACTTTTCAATTTCTAACCATTGCTTACCGGGCAACCTGTTGAAAAGCAGAAATGAAGGAAAGCTAAATTTGGGGTCTGTGGGTATGTTTAAACCATGTCTGAACTAAGGTTCTACTTTATATGGAATATAAGAATGATTTGCATCTGTGTAAATTGAGATTAACCAGGTACAGAAATAGGTTGTACTAAGGACCTTCCCTAAGGTTGCCTAAAATTTAAAAAAAAAGGATCCCAGCTGTTAAACTCTGAACCATTTATTAGAAGGCTACTGTAAGCATATGTATGTGATCAGTTATCCTAAACTGGTAGCACTTCAATTTAATTACAACTTTATATTTCCACGTAACACCAAAAAATAAACAAAGGAAGGTTAAAGAAGGATAAATATTAGCTGATGTAGTTCAATCAATAGCTGAATTTAATTTTTTTCTTTAAAAGAGGGGTCACATTTCTAAATATATGAACAGTAGGTTAGTGTCTGTTGCTCTCTCTGAAAGTATATATCCAATTTTATTTTTGATCTCTCTGTTTTCAGAGGTGAGATCTCCATGAAAATTGGCCATTTTAGCTGAGCATGTTTACTGTGCTTTACATGAGATGAAATTTTGTAGAAGGAACAATTTTCCGTTCCACTGAATGGAATTATAGTATCACTGCAGACATTTCCCCAGTCATGAAGGAGTCAGAATACTATGCTTCTATGTTTTAATGCCTAAAGATTTCTGGTAATCTTATTGCAATTGCAGGATCCTAGTTTGTTAGAAATTTGAGAAGAGAGAAAAAGAAATTGACAGGTGAAAGGAGAATACAACATTTCTTTCTTGTCTACCGATTTCATAATGAAGAGCAGAGGTGTCAAACTTGCATCGTCACGTTGTCATCATGTGACGTATGGCAACTTTTCCCCCTTTCGCTAAACCGGGGGTGGGGGTGGCCAGCATGTGGGCTGCAAGTTTGACACCCCTGATGAAGAGGATAAGTATTACCTAGTTATGCTGAGAAAAGTTATGTTGTACCTACTTTCTAAAAATTAAAGAACTTGGTGTGAATGAAGGCCAACAGCAATAACTGGCAATTATGATTTCATGCGAGTGGGTATAGGTGGATAGAAAAGCCTAATCCAGACTAAATATCTGATTAACTTTGTGACCAACCTTAATAATTAAATAAATGGACAGGCTTGGAGAACTTCTGTCTGACAAAATAACTTATACAGGAAGGATTAAGTAAATTTCACCACACCTGATTAGTCTGCCAAGCTAGCAAGGGATATATGCTTCCTCTGCCATATCTGTTTTGTGGGCCAGTCACATTTATGCATATTTTCAATAGTTACTGTAATATTAGATATTACCTATGGCTATAATCCTATGAGTGGAGAATGGGAGATCTCCTTTCTTCTTTACAGTGATCTATTCAATCTATGATTATTTTGTAGACTATTTTGGAAACATAAAGGTGATGCAAAGGCACTTACCACACAACCTAGCAGGGTTATTGTGAGAAAGAATAATCAGCTTCTATTTTTGTGCTTTGGAAATTTAAAGGGCATCATGCAAGCAAATAAATAAATACTGATGTGTACACTGAAAGTTGTTTCCATTTGAATAGCTAACAGTTTCATAATTATTATTTTTAACCTTTCCCTGTTGTTATTTTTCCACTAATGACCAATGGGGTCTCTACTTGTTGGTATTTTTCCCATTTCACTACTCTAATCTGTTCTCATTTTGTGTAAGAAAAGCCACTCCAGCTGGGAAAACAATAGAATGACAGAATTTGTCAAGCGTGCAAAATGGAAAAAGAGACAGTTGGATGGTTGAAGACAACATGGGGAATTGGGAGGGTGGTTTTTAATTGGCAAGATGCACTGAGGAGTCTGGGAGTTAATTTTGAAATATGGGTCCAGAGAAGAAACACAGACATCCAGAAATTCTCTTCTTGTGGTTTTCTATATACATTTAGCAAAATTTCATTATATTTCCCTCAGGGTTGTTGAGAGCTCCCCACCCGCACTTCCTTAAAATAGTCAATCTTCCATTTTGAAACCTTGACAGCTCAGCTCAGCTGTTCCTGGTTACCATTTCCATGTATTCTAAAAGGAAAACTAGCTATTCATTTTGAAATAAAAATAGTGGCTTAACCAGAAAAGTATTTTTCACGGCATCACTAACAGGGTCACCCGACATTCTGAGTTCAAACAAAACAAATAGATAGGCTTCATCCATCATTTTTCATCAACTGTCAGCTAATTAAGTGCACCTTGTGCAATATCTACCAAGATGGAACTTTTGAGCTTTTGAATGCTGAACATAAAGATTAATCAAAAACACAATACATTTTCTATTAATATAAACAGGGCATTGTGTGTAAACATTTCTAGAAAAATAGGACGGTATCGTAATCAAGACAAGAAAATTGAGGCTCATACTGTGGGCAACTTATGGGAGGATTTAAAAGAGAGAAATAGGATTCCTCAAGAATATCACATAAACATGCATAACAGGAACTTTAAGTAAAGAAAATTGCCTATAGAATCCAGTCTGCTAATGGGTTAAATTTCTTAGCATTTCCATATCCGTAAAGTGTGGATTCTTTGATGTGAAAACAATCCTGAATGTGTATTTATTTATTTTCCTTTTGAGTTAATTTTGACTCTTGGTGTCTGCCTGGACTAGTCTCTGTGGTTTTTCTGGCGAGACTTTGGAAGTGGCTTGTCCCTGTCTTTTTTGTAGAGTTGAGAGAGATTAGTTGCTCACCTAAATTCACCCACCTGACTTCGTGCCTATGGCAATACTAGAACTCACAGTCTCCTGATTTCTAGTGTGGTCTCTTAAGCGCTACAGCAAACTGGTTCTTGACTAATGTTACTAGAAATCTAATTTTGTAATTGCATTTAGCTGGATATAATGACATGGTTTAAAATATTGCTTGCAAACGGTAACACTGCTAACTTGTTGATAAAATATGTTTTATGTAAAGAATTAATATTTGCTTCAAGTTACAAGTTGCATGAACCAACACACACACACACACACACACACACACACATTCAAGGGTAAATTCTTACTTGGCTATATACCTTTGAGTTAAAACGTATGAGCCATTAATTAGTTAGCAATTTTATATTTTAAAAAAAGGAAGCTGATGACTAAAGCTGATGAATTCAGCTGAATATGTTCTATTCTGCTATCCCTTTTATAGTATAATTTTCAAAGCCTTAAATGATCTTGAACTCCTTTTGTAGTTTCCACTTGAAAAGTCAAGCTAGAAGTTTAAATTATAATCATAGGTGATATTTTTAAAAATCAACCATGAAAATCAACCCACTTCTTTGTTATACTTTCTGAAAGATCCTTCATTTGGGATAAAAATATCTGGAGGTATTCGGGTTTTCAAAATTCTTGTTTCCATAACTCTTGGAGCATGGCTTGGGGCCTGGTTATTTGCGAGACCGTCTTCTGCCGCAAATGACCTCCCATAGACCGGTTCGGTCGCACAG
>JANHZT010001904.1:118228-134246 GCA_032468215.1 Stegonotus admiraltiensis | reverse complement strand
TTTCTTACTTTGGCTGTTCACCGCCCTGAGTCCTTGTTGGAGAAGGGCGGTATATAAATTGAATTAATAAAATAAATTAATAATAAATAATAGACACGTTTTAGCAATAGATAATACTCTGGTTTTGCTGTTCTCTTGACTAATTTAAAGGCCATGCATCACATGTTTCGATTGGCTTATTTCATTTCTGTTATCCATTTGTCATCCAGGACATTCTATAATCAACAATTCTCACCCATTGTTATCCAATGCACTGGGCATGGCATCAAACTAGATGGGTCCATGGGTCTCCATTGGAGGGCTCAGGGGCAAATGATGACATGTGTACAATGGCATCACACAAATGCTGTGACTTGTGCCAGTTGTTGGAAAGCAAGTTTGTAGTAGTGGCATTTAAGTTATGGTATTATTTTTGATATCATCATGGTTTGCTGTGGACACCACCACTGATCTCCAAGGTCACTTCCAATCCTTAAGTTCAATAATTCTATGAAATGAAGGAGGAGCTATAAAAATTATGTCCTAGAATGTGGTTCCATATGACACCCTGGTGTTTGTGTGACTCCAATTCATACACTTCTAAAGTTGTTCCAAAAAATTCTGCCTAGGATGAAGCTCACTTGATTTTGCAGCCAGATATCTTCAAGTTGGGGGTAGAAAGCTGCCACTCAATAACTATTTTGCTTAGCAATGGAAATTTTGGGCTCAATTGTGGTTGTAAGTTGAGGATTACTTTAACTGCAGATGCTGTGATTCTCTACAACTTCTTATTTTGTGCTACATATGTGGATATATGGTTGTGTGCTGCTCCTCCATTTACAAATGCCTACAAGATAATATAGCAAGTATATTTAATTGGGAGTTTTCATTAGCAAAGCAGATCAAATTGATTTTTACTCTTTTAGCGTTAAAGTTGTCTAAATCTTTTCCTTTCAGTATAGACCACCAATTGTAAGTCTTCCATGGGCGATCTTGAAGAAACATAAAAAGAACATTCTGTTACTCTTAGAATGACAGTTGTAGCCATAATTCTATGATCACTTTTTTTGTAACAGAGCACCGTTACAGAAGAAAAGGTTCAGAGGATGAAAGAACAATTGATGTCAACCTACAATGTAACTAATGATGGACGCTTACAAATACAAGAGGTATCTGCCTCTTTTCTTCTTTGGGGTCTTTAGAAAATAGCATAGATAATTGAACACACTCAAGAGCCAGTTTTAATAATAGAAATGTGTTGTATCGTAGACATTGCTGCTGTTTTCTCATTTCAGGCATACCTGATTCCTGTTTTTGGAAATAATCCCAGCAGGAGTGTTCACAAGACATGGTCAAAAAGGTTAAGATTGCGACCACAATGATACAAGATCTGACCATGTTCTTATGTGTGCACTCATGCGATACCCATAAAAAAGCAGGAAGAGTTAGAACTCATTGTTGTGGCTGTCATCTTGATTTTTGATGATGCCTGCTAGGCAGCCCTAAGTCCTGTAAACATATAGAGAAGGGGCACTGGGCAGATAAAAAAGTCAGGATGATGGTTGGGTGATTGAAGGTCCATTCCTTTTTTACATGTGACACATGTGTGAGACACATTAAAAAAACCACAGGGTCAACCCTCTTAACTTTTTTGATTGACCTAATATCGATTGAGAATACTGATACAATGATAATCATTCATGTTATTTCAGCTTGCAAATATGATTTTGACTGAGGAAGACAACTTTCTGCTACTTTTCCAAAGAGAAACTCCTTTGAATAACAGCGTGGAGTTCATGCGGGTAAGAGTTCTTGCTGCATGTTCCAGTTTTTGAAGTAACAACTGTTATTTGTTGTTTCACTTAGTCCACTGCTTCAAATAAAGTAAGTACTGGAGGATTTGGTTTTAAAAAACAGAATGTATTTGTGTGATGAGAGGAGCGAAACCTGAGATTATTTCAACTCTTTTCTTCCGATACCAAAAAATAAATTTATCTGGGAGAAAACAATAGTGTTGTTGGAAAGGAGGGAGGTAAATCATATGTGGGCATGGAATATCAGCAACTTTTCTTCTACAAAACCTCCTTGAGATGCATCTTGAGCCATAGACCCATCTCTTTTTGTGTTCTGTAATACATAATCTCTTATTTGTGTGTGGTTTTCTGTGAAAGTGACAACACATGCTTCTTGACACAGGTAATCATATCCTACCCTACCCTACCCTACCCTACCCTACCCTACCCTACCCTACCCTACCATACTCCTTTCTGTAGCTGCTTATTCAGTTCATAAATTACAACCTTATCTTTCTTTAAAGCAAATATAACCACAAAAGGACTGTGTGTTTTGAACTGTGAAAATGTCAGCCCTTGACTTAACAAACTGCAGACATCAGAAGGTTTAATGGCTAATCCATGTTTACTTCATATGGAAAGGAATAAAAGCTATGTCTATTTTTTCATGTAGTTTAGTGATCAGATTTCTCTTATGAAAAACATGTTAGCAACATGCTGGCCCTGTGCGCCATAGTTTCTTACATTTTAAAAAATTAGTAAAAAATAAGTTTTCGGTCAATAAACTGAGAAAGACTCAACAGCTTTAACACATCACCAAGAAGATGCCCAGTTTAGCCAGCTTTTGTATGGATACTGAGATGTGTTTTGTAGACTTCCTAGTAATTCAGAAATTATCTTTTTTCATCCTATGAAGATAATTCTACACCTTGTTAGAACAGATTTTATGGCTTATCAGTTTCAGCCTCAAAATGCAGTTTGAGATAAGCTCTCTTATTTGCACAGCAATAATCTGGCCTAGATGCGCGATCATGGAAACCACACGTCCCTACTGAACTAGCATGTCTGTAGTCTGATTTCTTTTCATTAAAAAAAATCAGTAACACAAACAAGTGAGACCAGTAATAAAATGAGATAGTGTAGAGCAGTAATGGCTAACCTTTTTGCTGTTGCGTGCCAAAAGTGGGGGGAGTGGGGAGGAGGTTGCGTGCACACGTGCCCATGCTCAATGTCCCCCATGCCCCATCCCCCACGTATGCGTGCACAACCCCCCATGCTCCCCCGCTTTTGGCAGGTGATGGCATGGTGGGCCCAGTAGGCCCCTTTTCACCCTCCCCAGGCTCCAGAGGCTTTCTTGGAGATTGGGGAGGGTGAAAACGTCCTTCCTCACCGCCCCAGAGGCCCTCTGGAGGTCAGAAATGGCCAATTTCCCAACTTCCAGTGGGCCTGGAGGGTCCGAAAATCAGTTGGCCGGCGTGTGCATGCACGCTGGAGCTGAGCTAGGGCAACACTCACATGCCCACAGATATGGCTCCATGTGCCACCTGTGGCACGCATGCCATAGGTTCACCATCATGGGTGTAGAGTATGTCATGGACAAAATAAATGGATAGCAAATAAAATGGCGGCTGCACTCTTATCTTACCTGTCTTTGAAATTTTGGGCTCAATTGTGTTCAATTGAGGACTACCTGTATATATAATCTTCTTTCTAATGCTATCATTGTTTCTTGTGATTTGGCAACTAAACAATAGACAGTTCTGTGAAACCGATCTAATGAACCAGATTAACAGAATATGTTCTATGTTATTTACTTTGTTTTTTTAGTGGTACAACCACTTCTTCAGGCTTCTGCTATCTGAACCTGTAGCACACTAAAGGTCCTGAGAGAAATCTGTCAAAGGATTTATTGGTGAGGTTGTGATGTTAATTCAAGGACATGCCTGTAGTTTGTAAAGTATCACACCTTTTTCTTTCCTGCAGATTTGGCGTCATTATGATGCTGACAGCAGTGGCTTTATTTCAGCCGGTGAACTCCGAGTAAGTTCTGGGCTTGCTGGAACTGTATCCAGATGCTGCTTTTGTTATTAGATACTCTCTGATTACCTTTGCCTATTACCTATACTAAGCAGAGTTCCAGGTAAGCCACCTTTCCCAAGGTGGCTGCACGTTGCAATTAAGTTTGCTTGCGGGGGGAGAGTGGCAATTGTGGATGGGAATAAGACCCCAAAATGAATAGGCCCACATGTATATAGAGAAGACTTGGATGATCTGTTTCCCTTTGTGACAATATTTGTGAGTTAATTTATTATTTATTTTACCTTTGTAGAGGAGCTATTTTCTCTTTAAAATAGTGGAAACCTGCTGTGCTTATTTTCAACTACAGAAGGCAGAAATGCCTCTGGATTCTGGAAGCCAAAACAAAGTTGGTCATCCATGAATTATGCATGAGATTTGTATGAATCAAGCTCTGAATCATGCATATTGTTCTAGGATAAAACTGAAATGTAACTTCTACCCTCTTTCCTGAACTTAGGACTTTCTGCAAGATCTGTTTCGGCAGCACGAAAAAAACGTTTCCAAGGCAAAACTGCAAGAATATACTGATACCATGGTAAACTGAAATTTCTTAACTATTATTCCTAGCATTATAGTAATTCCTAAATCTCTGAGGCAGCCTGAAAGATTTTGACACTATTTGGATGTGTGCAGCAAAGGATGAAAAAGAATATTATACACAAAGCACATAGGATTTAAAGATCATTTCAAACAGCAATCTTCTATCTTCAGAAATATAATGCAAAGGGAAAAAATGGAAATGGTAGAGCAAGAGCAAAGAGAAAATGAAGTAAGGAGAGAGCTGAAAAGGGGGTTGAACTAAATCAGCAGTCACCAACTGGTGGTCGTGAACCACTGATGGTCTGTGAGAAAATTTTGGTGGTCTGCAGAAAAATTATTTGTATTTTTAATATTGCACTAAATCAGGGGTCCTCAAACTACAGCCCCTGGGATGGATACATGCAATGAACATTTGTGTTGCTGCAGAGTCTCCCCCTTCGGGGTCTTTTTGTGCAGGTCGGAGGAGGGGCAGAAATTCCAACTTGGGGTCTGCTTTGGCCTCCTGGTGCGGGGCTTTGGGCAAAGACTGGAGGGAAGTGCCACTGGTGGCGAAGAGCTGGAGGACCTTGTTCCAGTGGGACTGCATCATGGCCTGGAACTGGCTGACCATCTCAGCCCACTGAGCCTCCAGGTGCTGGTACCTGGCAGGTCTTCCCTCTACTTGGAAAACCTATGCTCATAATCCTCAGTGAGGTGCTTCTGCTGAGCTTCCTTCTTGGTCAGATCCAATTTGAACTGAGCTGTTTTGCCAACTCTTTCTCATGGTGGTTGCTTAAGTCCAACTACTGCTTCCTGTTGGGGTCCTAAGGAGCCCAGGCGGGGAGGCGAGGAGTTGGCCACGCCACCCAGTCACATGACCACCTAGCCACACCCACCCAGCTGGTCATTAGACAGATCATGTTAGTGGTCCACGGGATTTAAAATTATGAATTTAGTAGTCCCTGAGATCTGAAAGGTTGGTGACCCCCTCACAAGAACCTTCCAATTCTGGAACTCTATATTTTGTCAGAGACATGGCACATCCCCCACTTGTGCCCAATAATATGTCATTTTTAGACACTGTACTGGAGGGAAAGTGTCATCTGCAGCCAATGCTTTTTTAAGGGGTGCTTTCCAAACCCACACAACTTACCCAGAATTGGGAAAAAGTGGTTTTTCTTTCAGCAGGGACACATACATTCATCATCCAAGCCCAATAGGTCTTTAAATAAGACCTTTCTGATAAAAAGGATATCAGTAAAAAGGATTTACTGATAAGTGGTTTTGGGTAAGGAAGGAAAGCGCTCAGGAAGTCCTGCTTTAAGGAGGCTTGGTAAGATGTTGAGGAAGGATGCTCATATTCTTGTTCTAAATCAAAAACATTCTTTCAGCTTTTGGGGCTGCGGCAACAGTTTGAAAGTGTAAAGGGTGAATGCTTTGCAATGTCAGCAACCAAAAATACATTTTCAGATGCAGGATATTAATTGAAGGCTGGCTCTGCAACCACATTAGTCCAATGTTATTGTTATTATTTCATCTTTATTGGCTACCAGTTTATTTCCATGCTCAGTTTAAAGTGTTGGTTTGGCTTTTATAGCACTAACAGCACAATATATCTACTTAGCATTAAAAGCCACTAATTTCAATGATTTTATATTCAAGTGAGTGCATATAGATTGCCATCTAAATGGCCTAAGCATGTAAGCCTTTTCCATTTCAATATTTCTTATAACCTATTTTTTAAAAAGCTCACTTGGAACCAACGATCAGGAACACTTAACCCAAACACATGTTTAGTTTGTTTAGTCCTAGTAATTTTGTTCATTGTGTTTTTTTCCATGAACCTAGCAATTTTTGAGATATTTTATCTCAGTTATGTTGAACTCATTAAAATATTATATACATAAAAAGTTTCCTGGATTAAGGACTAAGATTATCAGCACACAGAGAGAAGTCTTGAATATCTTTTATTACCGTATTTTTCAGAGTATAAGACGCACCTTTCCCCCCTCAAAAAGAGGGTGAAAATCTGGGTCCGTCTTATACTCCGAATGTGCCCTGCCCAGCTTCTCAAACGGGGGTTTCAGAGGCTGAAAAAAGCATCAGAAACGAAGCGTCAAAAAAAAAGCCCCCAAAGCTTCAGAAAAAAAAGCCTCCAAACAGAACTTCAGAAAAAAGCCCCCAAACAGAGCTTCAGAAAAAAAGCCTCAGAAACAGAGGTTCAGAAAAAAAAAGCCTCCAAACAGAGCTTCAGGAAAAAAACCTCAGGAACAGAGCTTCAGAGGCTTTTTGTTCTGAAGCTCTATTTTGGAGGCTTTCAGAGGCAGAAAAAAAAGTTTTTTCTGAAATGGAGTTTCAGAGGCAGAACAAAAAAGCAGAAAAAAGCAAGGCTGTTGCTAAAATTCATCTCTGGGAACAGCTGATTAGGGGTATTCTGGGAGGCTGATCCACCCTCCAATCAGCTTTTTTCTTATTTTCCTCCCCAAAAACTAAGGTGCGTCTTATACTCTGAAAAATACGGTACATTTCACATCCAGAAACAGAACAAATCTGTAAATAACCATTGGTTACATGGTTATTTTAATTAAATTTAAATTTTAAACTGGTCAAGCAAACTTTTTAACTGAAAGGAACAGCACACCTGCACAAAATAACCCAATCCTTTGCTAAGATCATTGGAGGAGACTTTTCTTCTCACGTTTCAGTGAGATACATATGGCGATAATTCAAAGGGTAGTTTTTCTAGTAGTGGGCCCCTTGGAGATCCAGCAATAGTGTTCCTCCAGCTACTAGGAGAGCATTCCTTAGCAAATCTTTATATGTCAGTGGAATCAAAGGATGACGAACAAAGCCATAGTGCCCTCATCCTAGGAGTTTTGATCAGCAAAGAAAAAGGTTTCGCCGGTGAACTAAAAGGACCAAGTTAACATGGCTGCAAGTCTATCACCCAGTACTCACTATGAGGGCATCATGTCCTCTAAGAATAATGCAAGGGTGTACAAATCCTCTTTTTATTTGTGGCTAGCTAAACATGTACATTGTCCATATTGGTTGGGTGGGAATTGAGAGCATTTTGAGGGAGCTAATTGGCTGATGAATTGCCAAAATATGTATTTCCTGCAATGTCAATGTGACTGGTGCACTGGCAATCAAGGCAAGTCTGATCATATTAATATGTCTCCCTAAAAAAAGGAAACTTAATTTGTAGAAGTTTGTCCTTGCTGATGCTGATGAAGATTCTCAGTCATCCAGGTAGAATTGTAGCATTGCTGATCTTTCTAATAGGGCTCTCTATTGCCTTTCTAGCAGTGCAGCTCTCTATAAATGCTATCTCCATCAATTTGAGCATCCAGCTCTGTCTTGAATGCCTTACAAGCCATTTAGAATTAGACTTGATGGCCAGGTAGTTGCTAACTATGACTTTTAAAGTACCCTGGTATTTAGCATTCTGCAATTCACAAAGCTATGTTTTGTCTACACCACATGCAAGGAAAGCTCATTACTGGGATATTCATCCGCAAATCATTCTACCTACCCTGCCAAAATAATCATTTCCAGACTGAGGCTATTATTATTCATTGGCTAAAATAGCAAGTCATGATAATATCTGTCCAGCTGTCAGTAATGGGCTTTCATTTCCAGTAGATAACCTGCTTCCATCAGATATAGCAGCACCTTTTACCTATGTAAAAGGTAATTTTTAAAACCTTTTTAAAATGTGCAATTTAAAGAAAATGGAGGGGAGGAATCCAAATGCAATGGATTAATTCTCAACTACCTGGATGATGAGAATGTTCTTCATTTTTGTCCAAATAGTTGAAGAGTAATTTAGTTTATTGGATCCCTGAGATATAAAACAGCATTTGAACGATAAATTGTTTGGGTTCTTCATAACCCCGTGGCATCATCTATTTAGTTTTTTAAATTATTCTAGTGCAGACCACTTCCTATGCATTGTAATACATTAAACCCATCAAAAAATTCTGGGAAGAGTTTTCAAAGAAAAGGCAAGATACATGAGAAAACAATTATGCTCTTTGGGACAGGTTCAGTGGTGGAATGCTGCCAGTTTAACAACCGGTTCGGTGAGCGTGCACTTTGCACATGTGTGTGCATAAGGTGCTTTCACGCAGCACTGAAAATGGAGCATTTAGAAGCTCAGCTGCCTACCTTCCAAGTCATCAGCAGTAAGTAGAACAGTGAGGGGGGAGGGGAGAATCAGCTGTGCCACATGATTGAAATGAGCTACAAAGCAGGAAATAAAGTACAGGATAGAACGGGGCCGCGGGGGCAGGGCCAACTGATCGTCGGCACTACCGGTTTGCCCAAACCAGTCCAAACCAGTTGAATACCACCTCTGGACAGATTCCTAAAACACAGTTTAGCTAGCAGTTAAGGCATCAGGCTAGAAACCAGGAAACTGCATAGTCCTGCCTTAGGTATGAAAGCTAGCTGGGTAACTTTGGGCCAATTTCTCAGCCCAAGCCATTTCACAAGGTTGCTGTTGTAGGGAATATGGGAGAAGGAAGGAGTATTAGGTACACTTGTCACCTTGAATTATTTATAAAGATAATAAAGATGGGATCTAAATGATAAGGAAGGGCATGGTGGCCTAGCAGTTACAATACTGGAACTTGTCAACCAGAAGTTTGAGACTCAAGTGCCACATAATGGGGTGAGCTCCCATTCTCGCCCCAGCTCCTTCCAGTTTGAAAGCATGCAAATGCAAGTAGATAAATAGGTACCACTTCAGTGGGAAGGTAACTGTTCCATGTGCTTCAGTATAGAGTCATGCAGCCACAAAAACTTATTTTGACAATGCTGGCTCCCTTGGCTAAGAAACAGAGATGAGTATTGCCCCCTAGAGACATGATTGGATAGGGGACACCTTTACCTTTTTATAAATGATAAAAAGAAAAAAAAACCTGGTCTCGCTGCAGGCTACATGTTTTTCTTATTGTAACAGTTATGACAGGGGACTGTTGCTTTCAGTTCAGTTCACCCACTAATGACAAAACTGACATACCTAAGTAAACCTCAACAAGAGGAAAGGACATATAATGAGTAAGACTGACTGTTTATTGACAATTACCTATTTCACTGTACAGTGTTGTAAAAGAGAAACGAAGGCTTTTGAGCTTGCCAGAAGAAGAGAAGAGAAGAGAAGAGAAAAGAAAGGATGTGAATTGTAGAAGCAGCTAGGCTCATCCCCACAATAGTGAATCACGATTCATACAATGGAACTGGGTGTTGATCTCAGACAATGAACCAGGTGCAAGAAAAGAGACAATAAAACTCTCATCTCATGCAGCGTTGATATGATTTCACATGTGGTTGCGGAAACATCTTGCTAGAAATGGTCAAAGGCTTGTAATATCTTGTTATTTCATATGATTTAGGCATTTTCATAGACAGCCTGTGAGTTTTCTCATCACTATTTTGAAAAGTTGGCAATGCCCTTGGAATTCTGGTGAGCGGGTACTGCTTCACCAACCCCTAGTTTACTGTCTTGGCAATAGCAATAGTACTTAGACTTATATACTGCTTCTTAGTGCTTTACGGCCCTCTCTAAGCAGTTTACAGAATCAGCATATTGCCCCAGCAAACTGGGTTCTCATTTTACCGAACTCAGAAGGATGCAAGACTGAGTCAACCTTCAATCGGTCAGGATTGAACTGCCGGCAGTGAGCAGAGTTTACCTGCAGTACTGCATTCTAACCACTGCGCCACCACCGCTCATTCTGCCATTCTGATTACTGTTAAAAATTCATCACGTGTCAATTCCAATAGATTGGTGAAGGCTCCAATAGAAAATGGAGTTGCTTTCCCAGTTCAGTCAGGCATCTCAATTAGTCATATTTTTTTGAAATGAGGCAAGGCGTAACCTTACATTGCAGTTGATAATTGACATATTTCTGATTAATAATCCAAGTTCATTAATGTTTCAATGATAGGAACTGTTAGAAAGTTAAGGAACTCACTGTATCAGAGCTTGACTCCTCCTCCAGTTGAGGGTTTTATCAGGGGTGGGTTCTCCTTACCTTTACTACTGGTTCGCAGCGGGGCCGCACGCCTGCTTGCTTCGCTCGCTCACACAGGTGCTCTACTGTGCATGCTCAGAAGCATTTTGATGACGTTGGGGTCGGTGGGCGGAGCCTCCGGCCGGTTTTACCACCAGTTCTATAGAACCAGTGCAAACTGGGGGCAACCCACCACTGGTTTGTGTGGCACATGTTGAGTGGGTATGAGGGAGAGATCATGAGGTACAGAAACTGGCAATTTGTAAGATGCAAAGAGAAAGAGTGAAGCTGCTCACTTGATCTTGGGAACACCTTGGTAGAAGGACTTTTCTAGTTACCACTCATAGACTGTATAGTTTGTGTAAATAAGCTTAAGCCTCCATTTGGCTACATCAGGGGTGTCCAAACTTGGCAACTTTAAGACCTTTTTGACCTGTGGATTTCAACTCTTTGAATTCCCCAGATGGAATTCTGGGAGTTGAAGTCCACAAGACTTAAAGTTGCCAAGCCTGGACACCCCTAGTCTAACTTGTGCACTCATCTGAGAAAAACTAAATCATATGCTGTAGGAGTGCAGGGTATTGACTTTGAGATGGCACTATCTTCTAAGCCACTGAGCCTGAAGATTAAAGGATAGAAAGATGAGATACTATGCAACATATGGACATAATCATATCCCTCCCCCCCCCCGGGTGGGTTTTACAGCTTTTCTAATGGTAGCATTAATAAAATAAAGATTACACACTATCCCGGTTTTGAATATTTTAAAACTGGAGCTAAGCTGTGCAGTTTGCCAAATCACTTTTCCACATATAAAAAATTAAATCCAGCTTCTCAACCTCCTTCACTCTTTCTTCCTTTCCTTTTATTCGGGGGGGGGGGAACATTCCCCCCCCTTTTTTTTGCTGTTTTGTGACATAATGGCAGGAAAAGGGCAGAGGGCTGGGCCAAAAGTCAACCAACCAGCAAGAAAGAAAATGCTAAGAATACAGTTAAGTTTAATTAGAATATATTTCAGAGAGCAGAGAAAACTTTTTACATTAATAGATTTTGATAGAGATCAAAGAGACTGAAAAAGACTGCATTTCTTAATTAAATCTCATTTTTACACAGACAAAGCTCTTTGGTAGTGTCAAACGTTTTTGGAAGGTTCAGCAAGATGATGGATAAGGACCATTCTTCTGATGGCCTATGGCAGGGCTCTCCAAACATGGCAACTTTAAGACTTCTGGACTTCTGGACAACTCCCAGAATCCCTCAGCCAGCCATGATGGCTGGGGAATTCTGGGAATTGAAATCCACAAGTGTAAAGTTGCCAAGTTTGGAGAGCCCTGACCTGTGGTTTCCAAGAACAAACTCAGAAGACCTGCTCCTGCAAACCTCTCCCCAATAGTGCCCCCCTCCCAATGTACTAGAACTGCTTCTATCAGAAATGTTGAGCTGCGGAACTCTTGGCCATGCTGGTAGAAATGTTTATATCTATCTATCTATCTATCTATCTATCTATCTATCTATCTATCTATTATCTATCTACTGTATCTATCTATTTGTCGAACATGTATAAGATAACAGATATAAGTATAAACATGATTATGAATACAGGAAATGGATAGAAATAAATGGGGACAGTAGGACAGGGACAGTAGGCACGGTGGTGCGCTTATGCATGCCCCTTACAGACCTCTTAGGAATGGGATGAGGTCAATAGTAGACAGTCTAAAGTTAAAGTTATGGGGGTTTGGGGATGAAACCACAGTCAGGTAGTGCATTCCAAGCATTGACCACTCTGTTGCTGAAATCGTATTTTCTGCAATTGAATTTGGAGTGGTTTACCTTAAGTTTGTATCTATTGTGTGCTCATGTATTATTGCAGTTGAAGCTGAAGTAGTCTGGGAATTGTAGTTCTAGTACCTAAGGATGAAATTCTGGGGCAGCTTGCTGTTGACATCTTAGGCCTACAGTCAGTGGTGGGATTCAGCCAGTTCGCACCACTTTGGGAGAACCGGTTGTTAACTTTCTGAACAGTTTAGTGAACTGGTTGTTGGAAGAAATCATTAGGGCAGAGAACCGGTAATTAAATTATTTGAATCCCACCACTGCCTACAGTGTTTACATAAGTACTTATCCATGACTCCCAAACAATACATAATAAAGTCTTCCCATAAGGATATCAGATGCAAACTCCTAAATTTTCAGCACTCCCCACCAATTGTTCCTTTGCAACTTACATTTAATTGTTGATTTGTCCCTACAGTTTGTTAAGGCTTAGTGTTAGGGTTACCCAATTATCTTATCCTAAAATTACATTCTTCAGATTTTTAGCCTATCTCATCCTCAAAGGCTTTTGAGCTGCAGGTTTATACATGTTTTTCAGAGACCAAGCTCTACTGAAGGTAGTAGCACCTTCTTTTGAATCAACCTAGACTTTAAAAAAAATTCCATCAGTTGTTAGGGAAAAATTGGAAAGTGGGAGAAAACAGGTAAATATTTTGCTTACGTATTCAATGCCTGCTAGCTGAAAGAAGGGTCACAAAACATTATTTTAAAGTTATGACTTGAATAATCCAAATATCCCTGGGAGAAATCTATGGTAGACTTACGAACATCTTTGGATCGCCACATAACCAACCATTTGTCTGCCTACTGTCACTCAAAGTAATTTGAGCGTATCATTCTGATTAGTAAAATGCTATTGGTTTGGGGTGCTGAGTTTTTTTTAGCTCTCGCAGTATTAATCATTTCACTTCCACTATTTGCTTTGTAGATGAAGCTCTTTGACAAAAACAAGGATGGCCGGCTGGATCTGAATGACCTTGCAAGGTAAATGGTGGCTTCAGCAGCTTACCTCCTGTTGTACAGTTGCTAAAGGCTCAGGAAGCAAGGTGACAATATGCCGTATCACAAACTACTGTTTCACATCTCCTGTCTTTCTGAGCTGTCAAGCACAACTGTCTATTTCTGTGGAAATGAAGTCTCAAAAAATAATGGTTTGGCTCTTTCCACTCAGGATTTTAGCTCTTCAGGAAAATTTTCTCCTTCAATTTAAACTGGATGTAAGTACAGTAACTTGCAGGGAATTTGATTATTCTTTTTTTTTCTGTAGTTTTCCCCCCCAAAAAAATTAATTCCTCTTCTACATGTTCTTTGATTTAGGCTTCCAGTGCAGAAGAAAGAAAAAGAGACTTTGAGAAAATCTTTGCACACTACGATGTTGTAAGAGCTTTATTATTACTATTTGGGATTACTGACCCTGCAATACACTAAATGATAGAGCATTTTATGAATGCCATCCTTTATTGGAAGACATTCTCAAATACTCTATGTCTAGTTTAAAGATAAATTAAAGATAATCTGTGAAGAGGAATTTCCCCATCATTAAAGAGTCCTATTTAGTTGCCATGCAAATCATGGGTGTCTGTGGGTGTCCTCGTGCATTGAAATTACAGAATTCACACTATTTACACAATCATTGCTGATGTGATATTATTGTGATCAGTCAGTTAAATTACAAGTCACTTGGTTATAATTCTTCACAAAGTGTAGAAAAATGGATTTTGCTTTATTTAAATTATGGTAATTATTTTTAAATGTAAGTGTGTGTACAAATCCATGTGTACATGCATAGCTGCAGAGATTATTATAGCAAATGGGTCAACAGGGCATTATCCAAACAAATGCTGCTCTTAGCAGAGGGCATTTTCTGCCTTCCATTACTTAAAATGTCAAAAGTAATTTATTCTTTTAAATTTGTTAGGGCTGTGCAAAACTTTTCAAAGAACTATTTGGCAACAAGCAAGAATCTGTATCTATTTTGTAATCATTAAAGCAAGATTTTGTTTTTAGCAAGGATCATGAGTTGCTTCAGATGCAGGTTCTGGCGGTCTTCCATTCATAGTAATTCTTTTTGTCCTCTAGGTACAAATGCAGATAATTCTGGTCTCTCACTGTAATACACTTTAGCCAAGTACAGATGAAGACTAGCCAGGGGTGTCAAACTCATGGCCTGCAGGCCGGATGTGACACGTGCTGGCCACGCCCACCCCTGGTTTAGCAAAAGGGGAAAAAAGTCACGATACATCACATGACGATGACGTGACAACGCGAGTTTGACACCCCTGCTGTAGGCAGTGGAAAATTTCTCTATCTATGGAGGTTTTCATAGATGCAATATTTCATTTCATTTTTATGGGTTGGAATTGCATAAATAATTTCCACAAATAGATGAAGATCTCTAGCTTTCAGAGCCAACTGTTCGCAATAAGAAGCAGAACAACAGAATTATGTAGAGGAGGCCGGCAGACTTGTTTCCTCCTTTTGTTTGCACAGACAACACACATTTAAAGTACTTGTAGAAATGACTCTTATTGATCTGGTCCATGTGGTGGAAAGATCTGGTGCTCATATCCCATTAGTCTCTAATATGCCACAGCTCTTGTAAGATTTATGTGTCTATTTGTTCTCAAAGGTGACAGGATAGGAGTAAGGCAGTAATTTTTCCCTTATGGATTCTGGTAATTTTCTTTTTTTTTCTTTTTTATGAGATCCTTCTTACGGATATAGCTTCCAAGATTGAGTATATTATTGCCAGAAAGAGGAGCAAAGCATATAGATAGACATGTCAACATTTTTACTTCACAAATGTACATGATCTTTATATATTCCAGAGTAAGACAGGAGCTCTTGAAGGTCCAGAAGTTGATGGGTTTGTAAAAGATATGATGGAGCTTGTCAAGGTAATTTACTGTTATTATGTTTTCTGCCCGTTATTTTTTAACCAAAAGTTGCTCACAGTCCTAGATCAATTAGTCTACCTGTGAATGTTTCAGTTCAGCTGCTTAATGATTGAACAAAATAAGCTGCTTAGATTGTCTCTTTTATGGAAAGTGAAGAAGAGAAGAATGGGAAAATGTTATGCAACATGAACTTTTGCATACATTACAGCTTGTCTTGTTCAAATTATCCATACTTCCTCAATTACTGCCCTTCCCCATCCTTCCTCCCAGACATAAATATTTGCTGGTAATGTAGTAACTGTGTATTTTAGCTCCACAGAATATATTTCTTCCAATCTTCCCCAATCTGATAACTTCCTTTATGCTGGATTACACCTGCCATTACCCTCAAAGATCAAGCAATTACCTATCTTTGCTAGGGATAATAGGAGTTAAGGTTCAAAACATCTGGAAGAGTCACAGTTCAAGAAGCCTGTTTCATGTTATGTGTTTTTTAAAAAAAATTAAATCTATTACCCCGGAGTACAACTCCATTATTTCTCATTATTGCAGCAAATGATACCAACTGGATATAACCTTGTTGGGCTAGGAGGCTAAATAGGGTTAAACCTTGCTTATACTTAAATAAGGGACTTTGAAGGAATAGTTGCAGGCTAAGCTGGGAAATGAAGAAACAACATAGAAGAGGCAGAGGAAGGTTCTGGGATAGACTGATGTCATGCCCACTGGGGTGTAATGCATCTAGGCAATGATGTGTTGTTCCTGTGTTGTATTCAATTTTATGTTATTTTAATTTTTCTGTTGTATTGAGTTTAACTTAACTTTTTTTTTTTTGCTTTGATTTATATGCCGCCCTTCTCCGGAGACTCAGGGCGGCTTACAATGCGTTAAGCAA